>CM042233.1:2014365-2179365 GCA_023566465.1 Cottus gobio
GGGACAAGTTGAGGGGAAGAGGGGGAGAAAGGAGGCGTTGGGGGAGGAACTCCAGGGGAAGAAAGGAGAGCGTCTGAATATGAAGCAGCAAGTTACGGATGATCGTCAACAATTATTTAAACAACGCAAATCAGTTTCTGTGCAAATGTTCAAACCAAAAACTGTATTTGGTGATTTTGGAGTGTCCTTCTTGTCCTTCTTCTTCTTCTTCTTCTTCTTCTTCTTCTTCTTCTTCTTCTTCTTCTTCTTCTCTGTCACCTTCTCCTTCTCCTTCTCGCACCAACTTTTCCTTTTTACCGTCCTTTTCCTCCATCCTCCAACTTTCCTCATTCCTCCATTTCTCCTCTCCTCTTTCCTCCCTCCTCACCTCACCTCTCCTCCCTCCATCCCTCCATCCCTCTCTCCCTCACCTTCTCACCTCACCTATCAGCCTCCCTGGATCTCAGGCCTGAGGGTCGTGCAGATGCTCCATCGCTCTGGACCGATCAGGTAGTTCAGATCATCCTGACAGATACCGCTCTGAAGAGCATAATTACAGAGGTATTTAGAGTGTGTGTGTGTGTGTGTGTGTGTGTCATGCTCTCACACACACACACACACACACACTCCTGAAGCTTGACTGATAATAGCTGAGTTGACAGTCCTAACCAGCGCTGGAGGGTCCAGGTATCGGTCCGTTCCTGAGTGATGGCGTCAGGCCGGCGGCCGTTAGCTCGTTAGCTTGTTAGCTCGTTAGCTCGTTAGCTCGAGTGCTTACATGCAGGTTCCTAAACATGGGTTAGCTCTCTTTCACTTGGAAAGGTCTTTAATCTTTACCAGCAACACTCAAGACAAAGAAGTCTCGTCCTAGACATTTCGGATGATCTGTAAAAACACGTCATTTTTGGCGCCATTGTTTTTTTCTGCATAATTGTACATTGTTGTATTTCAGTTCAGTTCACATAGACTTCTTAATAATGAACATGAGGCTGACAGGGAACCCGTTGATCATCAGGACCCACGTGGGGAACTCTCATCCTGGTGGCTGACAGACGTCAATGCTTCTGATGTTTATTTATGAAGAAGTATGTGATCATAAGATTGGATTTTGTCATGTTAGATTTTGAGATTTGAACGTGTTGAACCCAGAAACTCTGAACCGATCCGATCACCTGCTGCAGGTACTTCAGACCATTCATACCTCTCTGGAAAGAGAGAGCGGTATTTAACAGGTGTGTGTGTGTTGAAGCTTGACTGATTGACAGCAGTTGAGTTGACATCATAAACTGTTGTTGATGTTCATCCCTGGAGCCGCATGAATCACTCTCTCCTGACAGTGATTCAAATGTATTGATGCAGATGTTCACCGCTGGCTGCGTTCCCTACTTACGTCCAAAATCACGTATATTTTCAGAAGCTCTAACATGCATCTTCTTTACCAAACGTTGCAGCAGCCTCTGGTCTACTTGTTCCCTCTTCGTGGAACCGTAATGTCCCACATCAGTCAAACGAGGACTTTTCATTGGCTTTGGAAGACACATTGTCTTGACCAATGAGGGTTGGCGGCATCGCTGATCCGACCTGAAGACTGTGGTCGCCCTCGAACACGCCCCATAAGCCTGTGACGACCGCCACGTTGCATTACAAAGGTTTGCATGTGTCCTCAGAATACTCATGGCAGGGTCTTGTTTATGGCATAATGCAAATGTACCAAAGCTCACCTGGTGCGGGTCAACCCACATCGGTGGGCTGCAGACGGGCGTTTGGGGCCCGGCTGCTCGGGCTGAACGTAGGCAGGTCCTCGCAGCTCACGTTGAATCTCCAAAATATGTAATTTGTCTTCACCCGGAGTTCCACATGGTCACGATTCAGATCGGCACCGTTCTGACACCGTCTATACGGCAACAATATGTTTTTTTAATGTATTATTCTCGACGCTCCAGAGATAAAAGAAGCCGACCGTGAAAAGCTTCTTGCAGACGGCGAGTCTCAATATGGACGAAAGCTACGAGTCAACATCCACGGGATGGGCTTTGAGCGGACCGGAAATTTCCGAGGCGAACGCGATGGCATTCCTGCTTTGATCGGACGGCGTGAAGCGCTCGCGGTGCGGACAGGAAATTCCCCGCGTGCGTCCTGGATTCCCATCGTTCCCAGTAAGAGGCTAAAACAAACAGATACACCTGCGTGAGGATATGAGCCGGAGGAGTTCCCTCTTCATCTCTCAGGTTGTTGCTCTGCTGAAGGCCACAGAGAGGTCACGTGGTGCGTTCAGGCTCACTTACTCTAGAAGTGGCTGATAACTGACAACGTGATGTTCAGGCGTCGAGGATGTTCGGAGCGTTGCTTCGGAACAAAGTGACGTAAGCTTAAACCTGGAGCCACGTTGACTTTGGACCCGCAGCATCCCAGGAATCCTTAGATCTCCGCAGCCCCTCTCCTGATTTTATCCGTTTCAGACAACAGACCCTCCTTCACTGTCCCTTGGAATTCCTCAAATTCCCAGATTTGGGAACGTGGAGTTCCTATATGAGGTCTCTCCAGACCATTAAGCGCAGTGATCCTGACCCCCTGCATCCGACAACACGGCATTCCTGACCTCCGCGGTCCGCTCTGACCCCCCCGCCCCACCCTCTGTTCCAGGATCAGGAAGCCAGAGGGGGGAAAGGTGAGGATGAGGAAGGAGATTGAGGAAGAGTGTTGTGACAAAACCATAACTTACATAACTAGTCTTTTAAATGCCATGTTTATTAATATTGAGTGTTTTCAGGATTCACTGTAAACTTCAGGGTTGGATTGAACGAAGCGAATAAATGTTGTACTTTTAGAACCAGCTTTATTTTTATAGGGCGACTGTGGCTCAGTGGTTAGCAAGTCAGTCTTTCAATCAGAGGGTCAGCGGTTCAAACCCCGGCTCAGCCAGTCCATGTCGATGTGTCCTTGAGCAAGACACTTAACCCTCATTGCTCACCGTTGCTGTGTCTACTGTCTATCATGTAAGTCGCTTTGGATAAAAGCGTCAGCTAAATGTAATGTAATAATTTTTGCAAAACGTATTTCTGGATTTCTAAGTAATTTTCCCAAAACCTTCAAGGAATTTGAAGGTCAGTTGAAACCTCGGAATGATGTTCGGAGACGAGAGGTTGATTGATGGAGTGAGTGAGGGAAGGAAGGTTGTTTCAAAGGGAAAGTGTGTTAGATGCTCTCCTGATGACACACACACACACACACTCACACACACACACACACACACACACACACACTCCATCCATACACTCGTACAGTGGTGAGGGACAGCTATGTACGTCTCTAGTCCTGTCGTGTACCTCTTGAGGAGACAAAAAAGACAAGCTAGACCAGTGGTTCTCAAACTTTTTTTGTTAAGCCTCACTTTGGAGGACGAAAAATGTTCGGGCCCCACCCGACTCCTCTATCTGTGCTTTTATTAATAATAGAACAAAGAAAATGTAAGTCACTTTCATGTAAACCAGATTGCTCCATCGGACAAAAACAAATAAAACGTGCAATCACTTTGTTAGAACAATACAAAGTTGTGCAAAAAAAAGAACTAATATTTGGCAAAAATAGCTCATTGTAATAGCCTAATTAACATGTTTTGTACTGAATATCTTTTCAGGATAATAACAATAAAGTTCAACCTGTGAAAAACTAAATAAAACCAGTTAAAAATATTTGGCAATAAAGAGTTTTACACTGCATATCTTTTCAAAACAACAATAACGTGCAACCGGTGCAAAACAAAACTAAATTAGTGCAGATATGAGCCTGCTTTCCACTACAAATCTTTGTAAAACAGGGTTGTAGATTTGATACGGCCACTCTCAATTCATGCTCAAAGTTGAGCTTCGATCAGTATTTTGTTTTGAGAGAGGCAACAGCAGAAAAGCCGATCTCACAGAGGAAGCTCTGCGCGTCATCACAGCCATCCTGCCGGTGCTGAATCAAACAGCTGCTGGTCCACCTGAAGCAGCGCTGGCAGCGGCCTCATTCAGACGCTGTTGTGCGGCTACGGATGATATTATGAACCCGGACACGGGGGCGTTTGATGGTCCGACATTAGAGGGACTTCCACAAGAAGTTTAAAGCAGAACTAGTGGTTAGTTTAATGGTGGATGGGGGGAACGGTACTGTTTTTACGGAGATAAGCCCCGCCCCCTTCCAGGTTCGAGTAAAGCCAGTAGCGAATGACGCAAATTAACCACATAAAGTCGAGTGACTAAACTCACGCGAGTAACACAACATTAGGTCTACAAGTGTGAGTCGCAACTCGCAAAAGGATCTGTCGCGGTAGCGCATGCGGAACCGTAACGGCGTAATTTAAACCACAGATTTGAAAATACGAAATGCATTCTGGGATATTGGCTGTCTCAAGTACGCACAAGTCTCCTCCTATGCATCCCGGGTAAAATGGGCGGATCAAATCACATCTGGGCATTTTCACAATTATTTAAAATAATTAAAAATAATTAAAAATCTACATTTCCCCAACCCTCTCGCGCCCCACCTGTAATACCTCCGCGCCCCACTAGAGGGTCGCGCCCCACAGTTTGAGAACCACTGAGCTAGAGGAATGTACACACACACACACACACACTACTATACTACTCTACTATATAGATTTGACTTTATAACACATTGTTCTATATATTATTAGAGGCCTTTCACAGGATATTAACCACGTTAAGTTGAACCTACACGGTTTCCGTGACACCCTCATTCTTTCTCTCTCGACCCTCGCTTGTTTCATCAGCGTTTTTATCGTCATAATTTAGTTCCTCGGCCGTCCAGACATGCTAATGCCGGGCGTAGAGACACAGATGAATCAGCAGAGAGACAGATGTGTCTGGGCAGCTCCCCGGCCGACCCTTGGCATCAGTCATTTTAAACACAGTGCAGGGCGAGTACCTGCACAGCGCACCTGGTGTGGGAGCTGTGGTCCACTTCCTGGGTGCCGTCAGCCATTTGTCTCCGTCTCTCGCTGGGCATCTTCGCTCCTCCTCACCTTTGGCCTCATCAGAGGAGGGAACACCTGGGGAGGAACAGTTTACTGTCGTGTGCACGTGATTGATTCTGTTGCGTTAGCTAGCCGCGGGGAAGACGCCCCGTTAGCTGTCTGGTTATCTGATTCATGCTGAGACGGACACAGCTAGCTTACTAGTGCTATAATGCTGCTTAATGCTAACGCTTTTCTGCCTTGGATGTAGAGCCATGTTTCTGCTTTCTTTTGTTTATGTACCAGTTTATTTTCTTGTTATTTGGAGGAAGTAAACAGACTCGTAGAAGGTATGGGGTTATTTATTTATATGAAGTTAGCTGGTTATTTTAACAGAAACCTCAACTTCCTTGGGTGGTCTGGAACATCAACGTTTTGGTGAACTGTTGAGACCACTAGCGTTAGCATGCTAATGCTAGCATGCTAGCGTGCGGTTCACCAAAAGCATGCTAGCATTAGCCCACACAGTCAACACGTTGTGCTCGCCTGGTAATAATCTGTATTTCTTACATGTTAAGACAATTTACTACAGTGTTTATGAATATTTTTCTTGTGATTGTAGATGTTTAGCTTGTTAGCTAAGAGGAAAGATGTAATGTCAATTCTTCATCATTCCTGCAAACGCTTGGCTCGGTTGTTGTTTTTTGGGCAGAAAAAGAGGCTAACAGCTAGCCTAGCTTCATCAAAGAAAGTGATTCTTGGATGTGTGTATTGTTTTGCTTTTAAAGGGTTGTTTTTCTGCTTTTGGAGACTTTAGAGCCAAGATTATCGACCTAAAGAGGGCATGACAGTTAATCCCTTCAGCTATCTTTCTAGTTATTAACTATTTCACCACTGCTTTCTCACGTTCAAGCCATTTTTAATAAAACATGCTGGGAGTATCGAGGTGAAAATGCCTTTATCTGTCGCTACGTACAGTGTAGTTTAAACCAGACTGTGTAATAGCCACATCTGTCCATTTCCTCAGCGCTTTCCCACACTGCTGAACAGGTGCTTCATGATATCACATCACTCATCAGATAAAGAGATTCCTCTCTTTATCTGAATACGGCGACACTGCAATATTATTATGAATAAAGGAAGTAGCACTTTAGTAGCACTGGAATGGCTCTTACTGATAGCACTTTGTAGTTGAACTTTTTGACGAAATTGTACCTTCGTGATTCTTGTTGTTCTGATTCTTGTTTGTAACCGTAGAATGCACTTATTGTAAGTCGCTTTGGATAAAAGCGTCAGCTAAATGACATGTAATGTAATATCTTTTTCTCAGACACAAAAACAAAAACACAGTTGGACATTACTAGCGACTACAAAGGGATCTATATTTAGACCATTTCATCGTCGTCTGACAAGGTGGTGGCTCATAAATCAGCATGTTTCTCCTCTTAAATTCCATATTTAAATATGTTTCAGACAAAGTCTTCTGGATTTGGATCAGATTTGGAAAACTGCAGCAGTCCCAAAGGAAAGGAAACCCTTAAACAAACCTGTAAGCTGCCCTTCAGCTTCTAACCAACCAAGAAATCCGTTATTTATGTACATCTCAGCTTAAAAACCCCAAATTGGCTCCCAGCCTTTAACAGGCAGCTTGAATAGCAATGTGTGAGTCCAGATCAGATGGGATTGTCCCAAAAGAGCACCTATCGGCTCGGTAAAGACAGATTGACCAGTCGGGATGTGTGTTGTGTGTCCCGGTTGCCGGGGGGAAACCTGTCCGGTTGCCAGGTTTGTCGGGTAACATCCTCATCCTGCTCGTCTTACATTCCAGATCCGTCTGGACCTTTGAACGCCACAGAGGGGTATTTGTGGGAGATGATTTCATGGGAATGTTAATGACTGATGGCACACACACACATGCAGTAGTGATGGGTGTAAATATACAACACAAGGTACACAGAGAAAGTTTTCTGCCTTCTTGCAGTAGATCGTTCAGTGTTTTTAGGGAATTATGTGTTATTTTCAGTTTAGATTCACACCATGTTTTTATATTTAATCCCATATCAAACCATCTAAACTACCATGACCATACCAGGTTATTTAAAGATATATTGAAGCGTCCCTGGGTGGGCTCGAACCACCAACCTTCCAGTTAACAGCCGACTGCGCTGACCGATTGCGCCACAGAGACTACTGAGCTAACGGTTAGCATGTTAGCATTAGCCCACGTAGTTCACACTGGGTGTAGGCCTGATAATAATTGTTATTTCTTATCTTACTTGTCAACTTACAGCTGCCTTCATGTACTCTTTTCTCGTTGCCATTTTTCATGGACGTAGCAATTAGCTTGTTAGCCGCGTGGAAAGATGACACCTTCCTGCTGTTTTTTCAGTAAATCCCGATGTGAAATGTCTGCAATCATAAAGATTACACTTCACATATCTGCTAAAAAATATATAATTACAGCCCCAAGAAACATTGAACCTGTGTAATATGGAATTTGCATGCCATGAAAGAAAAGCCCTCTTATGTTCGACTCGGTATCCAAGTGCAAGGCAACGAAGGGTCCTCGCATGGAGACTGCAGACCGGGACTCGGTATGCGGCGGGATGTATTTTAGCGCGATAAATGGCCTCCACGCTCTCGTCACGGCTGTTCAATTACACACGTGAACGACACGCATGAATGGCGGCGGCATTGCGGCGCGCCTAGATACCGAAAGGAGACGACGGTAAATCCCGGTCCACATGAAGGCCGGAGCACATTTACTCATCAAGTCAGAGCCTCCGTGCTGCAGAGACCAGGACCTGCAGACTGAAACGCAAGATTGAAATATTGGATTTTTATGACTCGACATCCGTGCTGAACATCAGAGTCTTCGTGGTAACGTTGCGTGCATTGTTTCTGTCTGTCGACATGCTATAACCTCACAACCTTTTCCAGATGAGAAAAAACCTACAAAATAAAATCAGCCCCCGAGTCCAAAACGCCGCTGCGGTTCCTTTTCTTGTGAACATCACTGCAGGCGAGCAGTTGGCATCCAGATTGATGTTTCTTTAATAATAAAAGTATGACAACACAGTCTAGCCTCCGGGTACCGGAGACATTTCCCTCCCGTCTGTGTCGGCGGCTGCAGGGGGGGTTACTCCGGTTGTGTCCTGGCATGCTAAAGCATGCATGCACATCGTGCTGCACATGCATGTCTTTCCTTATTTGCATGATTTGGATTTATAGGAATTTGCTGCAGAGTAATTTAAGACTTTGTTTCGACTGGTAGAATGAGCCTTTTGGGGCTTTTCTTCCAGCAGTTTGTTATAAGAAACAGAAGTCTGTACTTTACTGGCTGTGCAAAGGTCATATCAAAGTGGTTTATGGTTGAAGGGAAAATTATGAAAAAGAAATTCCCAAGAGAGAGTTTAATTTTCAAAATAAGTTGTTGTGCAATTGAACGTTTTATTTTGAAATAAGATGGATTTTGCCCTGAAATTATATGGAAAAATAGTTTCAGTCTGAAATCAGACACTTCAACCTGAACAAAGACCTGCAAAATTAGTTTAATTATGAAATAAGACAGTAAAGAGTGTTTTACTTCAAAATGAAACACTCAACGTGCAAAGAGGAGTTTCATTTTGAAAAAATAATATGCGCAAGCAAAAGTTAGATTTGCAAAATAAGACGTGCAAAGTGTTTCACTTCAAAACCCTTCCAACACAATACACACACACATATATATATACAGTATGTATGTATATATATATATATATATATATATATATATATATATATATATATATATATATATATATGTTTAATCCAGAATAACACAGAGGAAGAAGAGGAGCTTTGGGTATTTATGGTCTGAACTTGCTTCATTGAGCTTTAAACCCTCGATGACAGACGCTCATGCAGAAGGCGTGTTTGTTCAAGGTGGGCTTTCTTTGCGTTAGCTCTGTACTTCCTCTCCCAGCTCGCCATCTTAAAGCCGATCCACAGGAAGCAGTTTAACCCTTAATGTCACGCTCATCACCGTTAAGCACGACCACGGTTTCTGTTGGGATTCGTCTCAGGAGCTCATCCACACATGTTGACCACAAACACACACATCGCCTCAGGACCTGTGTGTGTGTGTGTGTGTGTGTGTGTGTGTGAGTGTGTGTGTGTGTGTGTGTGTGTGTGAGTGTGTGTGTGTGTGTGTGTGTGTGTGTGAGTGTCAGCCCCTCCATGATTTAGTACAGACCTTCACGTCCTCCTCACTTCTCCATCATCGGAGGAGATCTCCATCTTCCTCCTGTTCTTTCCCTCCGGCTGCAGCCTGAAGGAACCCTGTCTGCACCGTGCAGGTCCTTAATGAGCCCAAATGTAGGGCGGCCTTATTATGGGATGGAAGATAAGAGAGGAAGACGAGCAACGAGGAAAACTGAGAAGAATTTTGAACAATGTTAAGTTGGGGAAAATGTGAAAGAGATCATTTTAGTAAGAAAATGTTCCAGAAAAAAAAGAACCGAAAAACTAAGTAATATGTCGTTTACTGTATTTAACAAACCAATAGAACAATAGTGATATGTAAACAAACAAAAGAAGGTTTGGAGGTAAAATAACAAATATGAAGCATTTAATGTATGAGTAGTAGCTAGGTTTCAAATTTTAATTTATTTATGGATTTACAAAAATAAATAAAAAACACAGGTTACCATTATATATTTGACATGGTCCTAATATGTTGAAACACAGACATAAAACATGTTCCATAAACCTGAACAATAACTATTTTTTTGTCTTGGTAATTGATCGTGTGTGATCCTGTTCCCTCTCTTTCTGGCTCGCCCTTGAGACCCCCCCCCCCCCCCCCCCTCTGAGCGTCCCATTCACAGGCTGTGTTACTGGTTCCCATCACAGCCTGATGGTCTGTAGGTAGCCTGTTGTTCAGCTGCATGCAGGACTACATGCCTGACTCTGTGTGTTTAGCAGGAGAGAAAGAGGAGGATCACACCACAAAAGAAGGAGCGTCAGGGTGATATTTTAACCTCACCATGCGAGCTGGGAGCTGATTGACGACGGGGAGGGGGGGGGGGGGGGGGGGGGTGGGGGGGGGCTGCCTGCAGGCTACTTATAAGACTTTGTGTTTGTCTCCGTATGGTTTTCCAGGCATTCCTGCTTGTTTTTCCTCAGTTGATTAGAGACATGTTTTCCACCTCCGAGGCACAGAAACCATTTTTGAAATGTTTTATTTGTGAAGGCTTCTGATTCCTCGGGTTCAGGTGTGGCTTCGTGTCTCCAGAAGACATTAAGCGGTCGTTTGTGTTATTTTAAAGCGATTAATCGACATTCTGGGAAATGTATTTGTGTGATAAGTAGATTGGTATCGAGTGTTAGCCTAGCTTAGCAATGGCTAACAGGTTTAATTGTATTGGGAGAATCAATTAGATATTTACAGATGTTCAGACAACTGACATTAACAAGTTAAAGTGTCTAAAAAAAGACAATGAATTGGTTTAAATTTGGTTCCTCAGACTTTAACGTTTACCTTAAGCTATAAAAGCATCACTTTAATATAAATGTGGACAGAGTTTAGTTATACGCATATAGATCAAGGGCTGAAAAACATGTTTTTAACCTCTGGACTGAGCCAGGCTAGCTTATCCCTCTGTGCTAAGCTAACGCTAGCTTTGAGATTGATATCTAACTTTCAGAAAGAAAGAAAGACATTTTTAGAAACGCTTCCTTCTCCTGACAAGGTGAAATGCTGCCACAGCCAAAGAAGACACAGACTGCAGCTTTAACACCTCAAGGTCGCCGTGAAGGTCGCTGAGAGGTCTGGACAAATGACGAGCTTAGTTCGAGACTTTCGGGAACCCCGCGACCATTTAAGGACATCTCAGCGTCCAGGCCGGCCTTGAACGCATCAGACTCAGAGCTACTATGCTAACGCAGTTAATCTCTTTTACAGCGGTTTGAAGGACTAGTCTGTTGAGAGAAGACGTGCACAAAAGGTGTCACACATGGCGTCGTTCCCATTTAAGGACTTCCCGTTACAGCCCGCATCATGTCAGAGGACGTCTTTAAGGAGGGAACAAAGGAAGTGCAGGGCGCTCCACACGGGTTCAAGCTCCTTATTTTTAGTTTTTTATAATAATCACATTTAAAGAGCTAGGACCCTGGAAGAAAATAGAAAATGTGCTTAATATCTCTGCAGAAAACTGACCATTAAATGCGAAGTTAAAGTTTTTTTAATAGTTGAGCAGAACCAGGGGTCGTTGGGTCTGAAACTGACCTCTGACCTCTGACCTCCCAGCACAGGCCGAGAGACAGGGATCATATCAACATCATGAATCACATTTTTTTGACTGATCCCGACTGTCCCCACCCGTCTGGTCCTTCAGGCACATAAAACAAACGCTCCACATGGTTGAAACGTGCCTTTAACGGGCTTGTCCTCCTGTTGTTTCTACACATTCTTCCCCATAATGAGTGATCTCTAACAGACTGAAGCTGGTGCTGTTGGTTAGTTAGTATAAGTTAAACTCCCAGGTGTGTGTCGGCCGGTCTGTTTGGGGTCAGCAAGTGAATCTGTCCTCGTCCCTGCACTTCTGTCTCCACGTCGCCCCCTGTGGTCGAAAAGGGGAACTCAAAGATCCCGGAGATGGCAAAGATCCAAAAGGATCAGACACACACCCAGAGATGAATCATTTAACCCTTTGTGTGTGTTTTAATCTCTCTGGCTGCACAGTAGCCACAGGAGAAACGCACGCTCTGTTATTTATTTTAGGGTTTGCACAATTCGACTTCAGTCAGCGAAAGCCAGACGGCTCAGTGAGTGCAGCTGATGGAGAGTGACTCAGGGCAATTATGTCTCAGCAAGGAAATCCACATAAATTCATCAATCAAACAGCTTTGAAGGCAGAAAAGGAGTTTTTTTATGATGGCTGTATGAACTTTAGCCGCTGAAGGTGACTCTGACTTAAAAGAGCTGAGGACGGAGGAAAGGAAGGATGAGCCATGAAGATAGAGAGAGAGAGAGAGAGAGAGAGAGAGAGGCACAAGTCCAATAACATACAGAAGTGTTCATTTAATAAAATCGCTTCAGCCCGGGATTGAACACGGCTCTCCTGCTGTGAGGTGACAGTGGTAGCCAGTGCACACACACACACACACACACACACACACACACACACACACACACACACACACACACACACACACACACACACACACAGATTACCACCTGCCCTCTATTCGCACCACCTCGACAAGGAAAGAAAAAAGCGAAGGAGTGAAGCTGTTAGCTAAACTTCCGTTGCTAAAAATAGTTCCTGGTTGGCAGCGGCGTGGTTTGGCAGGGCGGCGGGATACAACGTTGGCTCAGTGACGCTGCAGCTTTTTAAAGAGGTTGTCCCACAAGGCTATTCATGACAGTTATTTTGGGGATGTTGTGCCCTCTTAATTAGCCAAGAAGAATTAAAGGAACAGTTTAACAGGTTACCTGGTTAGCTTAGCTTAGCACTCTGCAAACAGCTAGCCTGGCTCTGTGCAAAGGCACTGAAGTCCACTTCAGTGGCAGTTAGCTCATCTCTTGTTTGTTTAATCTGTTAAAAAAGCGTTTTTTATTGTTTTTTAGCCACACCCACTGGGCCAGGCAGCCAATCGGCCTCAGACACACATGTGCACACACATGTGTACGGCCACCGATCAGCTTACACTGGTTGTTGTGTGAAACCCTAAACTACACCGCTGAGGGCCCATTTGGGTCCCTGAAGGCCTCTTGGTGTGGACTCAACTCTTCTGAGGGACATTAGCTCCAGCTCACATTTCCGCCCTCTAACATACGGGCGCCGTAATTGGCGTCTCCATTGTGGCGTGGAGACAAAACACGCACATAATCTCTGCACATACATGTGTATTTCCCTCCTCGTTCTCTTTCTGCCGCTCTAAGCTACGAAACAAAGCACCCCACAGGTGGAACCAGATCTAGTTTCAGTCCTCCGTCTTTAGATCCTCCGGCTCTCTCTGGGAGATTATTCCCAGCGGACCTCATGTGTCCACCATTACACCCCTTTCCATCCCAGCTCTGCCTCCATCTGTACCTGTTGGAAGCCATTACCTCTTTCTGCTGCTTCCCTCTGTTGTTTATCAGTCTACCACTCCTTTATCTACCTCTCCATCCCTCCATCCTCCCCTCCAGGGGACCTCAACTTCAAAGGGAGTGATTATCATAGCACTTATCAAGAGGGTGGACACTGTCACTCACTGTGTGTGTGTGTGTGTGTGTGTGTGTGTGTGTGTGTGTGTGTGTGTGTGTGTGTGTGTGTGTGTGTGTGTGTGTGTGTGTATGTGTGTGTGTGTGTGTGTGTGTGTGTGTGTGCGTGCGTGCGTGTGTGTGTGTGTGTGTGTGTGTGTGTGTGTGTGTGTGTGTGTGTGCGTGCATGCGTGTGTCTGTAAATGACCATAATTTACTAATAGAACATCATGACTTCTATACAACCAGAGGAGTCGTCCCCTGGTGGTCAGGAGAGAGAATGCAGCTTTAACACATGAAGCATAGACTTCTATACAACCAGAGGAGTCGCCCCCTGGTGGTCAGGAGAGAGAATGCAGCTTTAACACATGAAGCATAGACTTCTATACAACCAGAGGAGTTGCCCCCTGCTGGTCAGTAGAGATAATCCAGGTTTTACGTTGGCTTTCAGAAGCGGTGGTTGCTGCTCTCTTAACATTGTTCTTGTATAAACTCACGTCCTCCACTGGACACGTGTTTGGTTTATTTGAGATTACAGCAGCTTGTGTGAGAGTCAACAGACCATTCATAAAAACAACAAAAGCCTCATAGATATTGATTAATAAGTTGTATCCTTCTACGACGTGTCTTTACCTTTTTCTTTGAGTATCTGACAAGTTGGTTCCGTGTTTACGGCGCTGCAGGTTCTCTGTTTCCACTCAACCAGCTAACGCTAACATCCCGCTACGCTAATGGATGCTCCAGTTCTACAACCTGAAGGTGCGTTGTAAATATTATCTTTAGCGCCATAAGTCTCTCTGCTTCTACTTCGCTAATTGATATCCGATCATAAATACTTCCATGTGGTCCGACACTAAGTGGTGTCTGGTTGTGTTCCGTTACTTGTCTTCATCTGGAGGGTTTGTTCAACTCCCTCTAAACAAACTCTCTTTTGTTGGTCAGATATAAAGATTTGTTCTATCAACACTTGGAAGCTGATTTATCAGAAGCATGATGAAACCAACCCCAGATGCTGCAGATGTTTACTTACACAACATCAACTCCAGTTTGTTGTCCAGACTCATCTGTTTTTTGTTTCCTGGCCAGAACATGTATTATATCATAATATATTTCAGAATAAAATTACATTTATTGCGAATTTTATCCAGAATGCCAATTATATCTGTCCGGACTTTAAAGCCATTAGTACAAATATCCCCAGGAATTACTTCCATATTGGATCTAGACCCAGGACATGAAGGGTCTCTGACTTTCAGGAGCTTTGGAATCCTCATTGTTAGTTTAAATACTACATTTTATCACTTTTTCATGTTTACACCCAGATTTTACCAAATGTTTGGTCATGGGAATTTGGTTTAAAGTTATGGAAAAGTCCTGGACCTCCATTGGTCAGAGTGTATGAACCCTCTTTAATGCTCACCTTTCTAAGTGCAACCACAATGTTTCCTCTCTATCCTGAACCATCTCGAGAGTTTTGTTTGTTTATTTTTCCTAATTCCCAAACCTTTTAAAAGCAGCTTAGTTTCCCGTTGAATCATCCTGAATTTTGTCTAATTTCACAAGTCAGGACATGAGACGCACTCCTTCCATTCCCGTCTGGGCTGTAGTTAGCTTTAAACACACATTTCATCCTCTCCATTGATCCCGCAGCGTTCTCGCCTGAGTCCTGTGACACCCGTCTGCGTCTACTAAAGGTTTCTCTGGGCCTTTATTGGAACGCCGAAGAGCTGCTAAAGTGTGTGTGTGTGTGTGTGTGTGTGTGTGTGTGTGTGTGTGTGTGTGTGTGTGTGTGTGTATGTGTGTGTGTGTACGCTGCAGGGTGTACGGATCAATTTGTAGTTCCTCCAGGTCGTAAAAATGATGATTAATCAATTCCACGCCTCGTCGGAACAATGGAAACATCTTCTGCAGCCGAGGAATCCCAGTGATGTTTCTGATTGAGATATGTATTATATTATTTACAGAATATGAGGTAAACAAAGGTGTTGTGATCGTAAACAGACCTCTGCAGGATGTGTTGACCCGGCACGCTCTTGTAAAAGCTGCTCTGTACTTGCTGGGTTTATTCCCATCACACCGTCGTGCATCGAGAGCTGCAGGGAAACCAAACCCCGATCGGAAGCTCATGTTCCGACGACGTGGGGACCGTCTTGGCTCGTTACCGGAATGCCGACGGAGTGGGAGGGGCTGAACTTTAATAGATCATGTGACGTCCTCACACTGGTGTCGGCTGTGAGGGGGAACAGTATTTCTGCCCACATTAGAGGAGCGGCCGTTTAATTATGGTGCTGTCACTTTGTTTCTAGATTGGGAGGAAAATATGATTCACGGAATTAAACTTTCAGGATGCAATGGGAAAAACGTTCAATAAGTAACCTGCATATTATATTATGTAAAGTAACTCGAGACCAAAAATCCATTTTGTGGTGTAAATAGTACAATATTTCCCTCTTAAAGGTATAAAGTAACATATTGTTGAAAAACAAGTAAAACATCATAAATGAACTTTCCATAACTGTATATTACATTGTGGAATTGATCATTTTACCACAGGTATGCTGAGTGTTCATGAACTGTCTGCAACTTATTATTTACTATTTAATTATCAAGATTATCACGTTTAACCGCCTGAAGAGGATCGAGTCGGATCTCTCTCATCATTATGAGATCTCGTCATGTGCTGAGAAACATTTCCCCCGAGGCGTCACATATTTATGATTTATGGCTCAGTCAGATATGTCTTCAAACCTTTCCATTTAGTTTTCCAGTAAGTTTACGAGGATATAAATCCAGTACAGTACCGCTGTAATGTTGTCTTTGTTATTCTGTCTTTGTCCTCCGTGTCATGGCGGTTTAAGCTATGGATGCCCCGATACCGGTATCGGTATCGGGGGGCGATACTGCGTTAAAATACTCGTACTCGTATCGGTTTCAATTGCCGATACCAAGAACCGATACCACTCAACAGTATTTCACTACAACAAACTGGTCGCGCTTTGTGGAGAAAAAGATTTGTTGTCCTACCTGACTTCAACGTCTAGGGCAGGGGTCGGCAACCCGTGATCCAGAGCCGCATACGGCTCTTTCGTCGCTCTCTTGCAGCAAGGTGTGTAGAGTAATGCTGCGTCGCGTTCACACAGTAAAAAATTACTGCCGTCCTGCCGGTTTGAATCAAACGGCTGCTGATCCACCTGAAGTAGCGCTGGCAGCGGCCTCATTCAGACGCTGTTGTGCGGCTACGGATGATATTATTGTAGCCGAGTGTCTGTTGTGTGTCTATATTTGTAATTCTAATAAAATGAAAACACGCTGCAGGGTAACTTGAACCACTTTTTTATCTCCTTCACACACGTATATCCCACAATTCCACTCTTTTCCTTTCCGTTTCTCCCTCCACAATAAAAGCACCGGAAACATAACTTGGAACACAGCTTCCTATATAATTGCTCGATCCCTAATATTATCGCTTACATTATGAACCCGGACACGGGGCGTTTTATGGTCCGACATTAGAGGGACTTCCACAAGAAGTTTAAAGCTTGGGATAGCCTTCTGTTAATTTTGTACTATAGGCTTGACATAATCTGCAGAGGATAAAATAAAATCTGCCTCCAAATTAATTGCACTTTCATGGAGACCAAATCTAAGAAGTATCGGTATCGGTACTCGGTATCGGCAAGTACACAAATAAAAATACTCGTACTCGTATCGGTTTGTAAAAAATGGTATCGTTGCATCCCTAGTTTAAGCTGAGCTTAGTTTAACTAATCTTAGTTTACTGACTCTGAGAGCCTCATCATGCAGCACGTTGAAGCGCTCCTCAGCAGGAAGTCTGAACTGGATTAGAGATTGGGAAATGCAGAGGGGAAGATTTCCATTACCGTTTGGAAGTCCCAAAATGCATCTGGGTTTGAAGTCCATGACTACGAATGTCAACTGCTCTTTTAAAGGAAGTCAGAGTTTGGATTTGTACTTTCCAGAAACTCTCATGGTATAATTTTGTATATGTTTTCCTACTTTTCAGACTTTGGTTTCCATAGGTTTACACATTTTAAGACTTATTGTTTAATAGCAATAAGATTGATTTGTCTGCTTTGCATAACCTTATAACAATAATAAATGCAGGTTTAATGTAAAATGTGATGCATTAAGTCCCCAAAATCTGCTGATTGATTTTGAAAGCACGCAAAATAAATGGAAGTCAATGGCTACGTGAAAAAATACATTCAAAAAGCCGGAAAACAGCATTTGATTTAAACAAAAAAACACGAATATCTCTGGTACAATCCTTTTTAGGATGAATAAAAAACATTGAAAACTGAAGTTTGAAGCATTTCGCATGAAATTTCAACACTTTTTTTTTTTGAGTTTTAAAATCGTGTAATATCTCTTTTGGAACTGTTTCACAAAGTGGACATAAGCGTTAAAGTCCCTCTCCTGAAGTATAACATTTCCCCCGTATCAACACAGCGGTATACTTTATTTACATTCGCCGTGTGTGCGACGTCCTGTTTGTGTCGAGCTTTTAGCGCCACAAGTTTCCGCTGTCTGCTCGAGTTATGGCCGACCGACTCCAGCTGGGTGGCCTGACCGTCCCAGAGGGAGCTGCAGACCTGCACGTGACACGTGCACGGTGCACACACACAGACACACACGGCCTGGAATAAACAGAAGTAGACGAAGGAAGGCTGGAGGCCCAAACACAGCTGGTGGGTCTCCTGTGGCGGATGTCAAGGTCACAGATGGACCAGAGAGGGAGAGGAAGAGGAGGGAGAGGAAGGGAAGACATAACACGGAGGCTTGGGAGAGGGGGAAGACTCTCTCTCTTCCTCCTCTTATCTCCAGGTTTTCCTTCTTTGACCTCTGCCTTTCTTTATTTGCGTAAGCGGGGATGACCTCCCGCTCCTCGAGTGTTCTTCCTCTCGAAGTCGTTCCTCAACGTCAGGTTCAGGTGCAGGTGAAACCGAACGAGGGTCCCGTTGAAAGCTGACAGGTGGCTCCTCCCCTCTTTGGTTTGTATTGCGCAATGTGGCTTTGACTGGCAGGTGTTGGAGTAACCTCTGCGCTCCCATTGGCTGATGGCATGCGATGACATGCTGATTGGCAGGCTGAGGATTTAGAAGAAACAAACTCTGTGCATCACTTGGTAGGGAAAGCGGGAAGGGTCAACTTTAGGATTCAAGGTGGTTTGTCTTTCAATGACATCGTCAACTCCCAGAGTTCACCTGTCAGTCAAACACTCTGAACTGGACCTCTTTCTCTCTCTTCTTTCTTTGGATAACTTTCTCAGTTGAAGCAGATTTTCTTTATTCTCTTCACCTCACTGCTCACTCAAAGAGATTAGAGCTGAAACGAGTTGTTGATCAAATCTAAAATGAATTTCTTCCAAATGTCAGATTATATACGTGCATTATCACACATTCCTTCAGCACCTCCGACCCTTAAACCGCCGCCGTCACGTTACATGTGAGGAATTCTATAACATACGAGGCAAACAAATCTTTACATTTTCAAACGAGCCGTCTGTCCTGCCTCGTCTCGCTGGTGTTGTCTCAGACTCCACCGAGCCCGTAAAAATGAACCGGGCAAGTCCAGACGCCGGCCGCCGCGCGAGCTGCCACTCGGACGGCGTTTTAAAAACAACAGAAAAAGGTTCTGCGTGAGACGCTCGTACACGAAGGTGTTTGGACAGTGCGAGCGCATCGGGGAACATTAGCCGAAGCTTAGAGGCACATAGCTGCGTAATCGGGGGATGACGGAGTGGAAGAAGCTGCTGAATCCACGCGGGGGAATCGGGCAACCGGCCTGTTCGATCACGCCGTGTCAGCCAGCGTATGTATGCAAATGTGCCCGTCTGCAGTACTGTAACCGTATCCGTACAAGTCCGACCCTGTAGCCGCTTTACATTCCTTCTAACTTAACCTCGCCGGCTCAGAACCCTGCAGCATAAAGGGTCTTTTCACCCAAAACTACCAACAACACACTCGCAGGTTGTGTTTCAGGAGGTGTAAGATGATTACACCATCAAGTAGCTTTCACATTGTGAAAGCAGGGTTTCACATCTTTGTCCTCTTTGTTCTCTGTGGAAGAATGTAGCCCGGGGAAACACGATCTCGTCATATTTTGCGGCTTTTTTGGGCAGAATCACCCGGCGCACTATCTTGAATGGTTTAACTTTAAACAAGTACGCTTGTGAAGTAACACCCTCAGAAGGTTGTTCCTCATTTGTTCTTCCTACAAGGTCCAGCAACATGTGCCGATTATTCAAAATAAACTTCCGAGTGCATCTCCGCCCTGCTCAGGTAGAGGCTGGATTAGAACCAGAACAATGCGTCGGCCAATCTGAGGCGGCCCGCTCTGATTGGATAATACCTGAGAAGGTATTCATGCCTTAACAAAAGGAGGATAATGGAGCAGAATAATAAGAGCAACATGATATAGTGATGGCCGTTCTCTGCTTCCTTTTCCTCATCTTTAAACCTTAAACTAAATTAAGTTTTCATCCTTTTTGCTCCTCTTACATCGTTGTTCTTTTTTTGGCAACATTTTGGGCAAATCGGCTCCAAATGGCTTGTTTTGCATCTATTTTTAGCTTCTTCAGCCTCTCTGGCAAGAAGTTTTTGTAGCTGCTCTCTCCTTTTGGCCTCCCTCCATTTCTTCTACCCACTCTCTTTTCTCCTTTCTTGTTCCCTCCATTAGCCCAAATTTCAGTGTTCGGCTGCTCACTTTCTCCCTCCTTCTGTCATTGTGATTAGAGGAGTGGAGGAGATCAGAGGGAAGAAAGCAGGAGCAGCACCGATGACCTTTCCCCTCCTTCTCTTTCTCCCTTTCCCTCACATACTTTGTGCCAAGCTTTCTCCTTGTTGTGTGTTTTCCTGAGTTTCTCTTCCTCACCATGTTTTGTATTGGGAAGTTTTTACTTTTCCGATACGAAGGTCCAAGAACAGAGGATGTCGTTTGTTGATTGTTAAGCCCTCTAACTGGTTTGTGATCCGGAACATTGGGCTTTATGAAACATGTTTTTATTGAAATGTATTGAATGTTGTAGTAGTAGCTTAGCCTAAAACGTACTAAAACCCTACTGAAAACTAGAAGTAAATGTATTTACAATTTGAGCAAAAAAACTATAATTACCATAAGTATGAAAATAAAACTGTATATATATATATATAACTTAGTGACAGTGCATTTTACAGTTGATCCGAGAGGCTTTTTAAAGAAAAAGTTTTTTTTTGAGTACTTTTATTAAATGCACTGGTTGCCTCTACTATTTATGTGCGTTTACCAGTTTTCTTGTGATCTTGTAATTTCCCGTCCTGATAATATCAATAAAATGTGATCAATATTCCTCAAAAGCAGACCAATTCACCATCTATAGATATAATAAATCAACGCCTCTTCAACCTTTCTCAGGCGTCTTCCCACCGGTCTTTCCCAGGCTCTTACTATATCTGACCCAGACCCAGACTAGACCATCTGATGACTACTTACGGGGGTCCTGGAGGGTCCTTGACCTCGATTATTGTGATTATGACCACTCACAGACTGGTCATATGAACTAATGCACCCCGCACCTTCCCCCCAGCCCCCTGAACCTCCATCACACTGCAGTCGACACCCTCTTATCCCTCCTTCCTCCCTCCTTCCTCTCCTCCACCCTGCCAGCACCCTTTCATCCACTAATCACATTGAAATGCCATCCGTGACCTTTGAGTTTGACCCCGAACAGACCCCCAAAACTATGCACTCGTATGGGACGTTCGCTCCTATATTCACAAGGTAATTAAGTGTGTAAATAATTGTGTGTTTGACGGCGTTCAACACTTCCAACACACAGATACGTCGTAAGAAAACACAGCGATCTGCTCGCCATGTGGTCCGTCAAGGGAAAAGATGGCGTCGGCTCTTAAGAGGCTGGTACATGTGATGTGTGTCATACGTCAGCTTATACGAGCTCTCTGCTTATAGAGTCTTAGAGCTCAGGAATGCCACCCTGAACACTGAGCTAGTCTGTAGTTTATGAGCCACAAGCGCTGATGCTGGAGGTTACTGTGCACGATGTGGGACGTATGAAGAGATCATGAGAGTAAGAACAATGCAAGTAAGAGTACTTTTAATAAAAAGATCTTGCAACTGAGCAAACGCCATCTCTGAGGAAGTTGTGGCAATATTATAATTCCCATGTCTTAATTATACTAATTAAATAAAAATGAACATTATCACATGCAGAGTATGAGCAAAGAGTTTAAGATGTAAATGGTCTGTTTTCGTATAATGTGTATAAGTCTAAACCTTTAAATGAAGCTCTTCCGGAGCTTTCAATCATTATACATGATCTAGGTCAGTCATCATACTCATATACAGGTTTATTTTTGAGCACTTAAAAGATGTCTTGTTCATTTTTGCATAAAAGTTTCAAAGTTAATCAAAAACAATGATCTTCAAAACACTAATTAAACATCTGTCTTCTTTAATCCTGAGTTTAGCAGATTATTAACTCCTCCCCCTAATTAACCCTTGTGTATCACTCAACCCAAACACAAGTTTACTCAAACAAGATGCTTCCTCCTGGTAAAAGATGAAGCCCACCCACCCCCCCACTCCTGGTCGCCCTGGCTGAGAAAACAAACGCCCCCCTGGCCGCGGTGACATTGTGGATGCTGGACTCTGGTTGTAGTTAGAGCTGTGTGTGTGTGTGTGTGTGTGTGTGTGTGTCTACTAATCAAAGAAAAGAGCTGGAGGCACCAACAGTTAGAAATGCGTACGGGGGGATGAAGATGAAGATGAAGGCTGAAACAAAAGGGGAACCCGGTTGTACTCGTTATCTTTCATGCATAATTAAATCTCCTTTAAAGAATTATGCACTTTTTCAATCAGCACCGACTGGACCTCCTAAATCCGGTTTAAATCGCTGCCAACTTCTCCTCATATCCACATAACTCTTGCATGTATTTTCCATCTCTCTGTTTGATTTGTTTCTTTTATGCATGAAGGGATTTGAACAGTTGCATCCTGGAGGAAGCTCCTAAATGTCGGTTCTTCAACAAAGGTTCTCCTTACCGTTCCTTAAAGTCTGTTTTGTTCTGCAGGGTACGTCTGACGAGCCGTGTGCCGGCAGAAACTGTGGTGAAGGATGCAGGTGCAACCCAGAGAAGGGCAGCAGGGTGAGTGTTGAAACCCTCCAGATACATGTTTGACTTCCTGTTGCTTTACTTTCTATTAATACTGGTTTTATTTTACACAATGGTATTATGTCGCATTATAAAACTACACATTCTCTTGCAAATGTCATCTTAAATGGATGCAAAGTTCTCAATGTTTGAATAAATAAATAACATAATATTAAATAAATAACCACACAAAAATACAGACAATATATATAACATGGTCTTGAAGTTTTTGGAAAAAAAAGTTTTTTAAATGTATTTCTTCTTTTCAAAATATTTTTTGTCCCATAATGCACCTTGCTAGCACAATGCCTTCATCTGTTAGGAATCGGGGCATAATCAGTGTGATTGGCTAATGGGGACTTTATAAACAGACAAAACTTGTTTTTTCAGATGATTTTATTTAATAATAAGCTGTTTTGGGGGATTTGAAGTGTGATAATTAAATACTTAGTTCTGATGTACTGTTAAACCTAATATATCCATCAACCAAATCCTAAAACACAAATATAGACACAATCATCTATAACGCCTCATCATGTCACAAATGGACACAAAGCGGTTATTTGTTTTTTATGACATAAAACCTTGTAAGGAAGACTACATCAATCTATCTTCATATTTTAATGATCATCATAGCAGATGTGTTAGCTCACATTAACTCTACTATATTTAAAGTGTGAGGTTACGGGTTTAAGTTTTATTTGTTCCAGTCGAGGTAAACTGTTTTGGGAAATGAATTTAGTTGCGGGGAAAAAAGTAAATTGTCTTTAATTCCTTGAGGATCGACGACCCCGGGGCTCCGGCTTTACATTTTAATATCTTATCAGCGTGGATCAAAGTGAGCTCATGTTTCAACATCCTCACACAATGTTGTGATCTCTCCGGGCGAAAACCAGACCAAAACAAAACTGTGTTTAGAGCGAAGAACTCATCTTAATGTCATCGCTGTCAGCGGCTGACAGACGGCACATCTAAACCTCCACGCTCTGATTTAAGACCGGGGGCGACAGTTAAGAGGAAGGTTTGTGTTGTTTTACACGACTATATAACCCGCTGGCTTCATGTACATTCCTGTACATTAACGAGCCCTTTTAGTGCAGCAGCATCATCAGGGGGGAGGGGGGCGTAAATATTTAAGTACTATTTTACACTCATGAAGAGTCAGAAAGAGCTTTTTTTACTTTATATATATATAAGAAATATATAAGAAATAACAATACGTTTATATATATATATATAAAATAAAAAAATATGTATATAAGAAATATATAAGAAATAACGATACTTTTATATATATATATATATAAGAAATATAATAAATAACAATACTTTTAACAGTGACAAAAAGTAAAAAAAAACACACACAAAAAACGCTGATTTGTGTGTGCGTGCGTGCGTGCGTGCGTGCGTGCGTGCGTGCGTGCGTGCGTGAGTGTGTGTGTGCGTGTGTGTGTGTGTGTCCTCATCTGGCTAAAAGCAGACTACCTGTAAGCTCCACACTGTAGCTCGCTCGCTATCCAAACATCAATTACTGTCTGACCCAGAAGCCTGCACTTACTGCCGGCTCACACACACACACACACACATACACACACACACACACACACACACACACACACTCACACACACTCTGTGTACCGGGTTCAGGTAAATGACAGCGGGTAGCTGCAGGTAGATGATACCCAGGTGCCACCCTAACCCGCTGCAGGCCTCTGATCACCTTCAGCCCTCAGTTTAAGCATGAGGTGCTTATTTGTCCCTTTTCAGTTTTACTTTTGCACCTGTGGGTCAGCGGAGTGACGCGTGTTCGAGCTCACTGGAGGAGAGTAGTTGAAGTCGGTGTTTTTAAACTTTAAAAATATTAATAGTTTCAGAGCAGGATATACATGAACAAGCTATATGTTGTACACACACCACATTAAAGATGATACACTTCTTAATTCTAGCAGAGGAGCATTAACATATAATAATAATAATAATAATGTTATTTAAGGGTGTTTTTCAGCGCTGCCCCATTAAAATAGAACCATTCAGACTTAATATGTTGGTTCCAGGACATGCTAATCATAATTCATTGATTGAATGTGCAGATTGTCGCTTTAAACTGGAAACAAACAAATATTCTGGTTTCCTGCTGTTCAAACGATGTCGGTGAAACTTCACCAACGTCCCACGCATTATTATTAGAAGAGAAGGAGGAGGAAGAGGAGGAGGAGGAGGATGAGGATGAGGAGGAGGGCAGGACTGACGTGCCGAGACAGAAATCATAACTGACGATGTTCCCTCCGGCTAATAAACGTTCCACGGAAGCGAACATCGCTGCATTGTATCTGTGTTCAATGGATCTCATCATCTGGAGCACCTGCATGAGTCTCCCTCCCTCTCTCTCTCCCTCTCTCTCTCTCTCTCTCTCTCTCTCTTTCTCTCCCTCTCTCTCTCTCTCCCTCCCTCCCTCTCTCTCTCTCCCTCTCTCTCTCTCTCCCTCCCTCTCTCTCTCTCTCTCCCTCTCTCTCTCCCTCCCTCTCTCTCTCCCTCTCTCTCTCCCTCCCTCTCTCTCTCCCTCTCTCTCTCTCTCCCTCCCTCTCTCTCTCTCCCTCTCTCTCTCTCTCCCTCCCTCTCTCTCTCCCTCTCTCTCTCTCTCCCTCCCTCCCTCCCTCTCTCACCCAGACAAAGGGCAGCAGGAATAAAGGCTGCACGAGAGGAGACGTCCTTATAAAAGACGATGAGGGTAAAGTGATAGTGGGTGTGTGTCTCGCTGGGATGGAGAGATAAGAGAAGGAGGGATGGAACCCGTCTGCAGGGCCTCTCGCTGAAAGACGCCGTCTCTCCATCCCTGAATTCCTTCACTTTAATCCTGGGAGAGAGAGAGAGAGAGAGAGAGAGAGAGAGAGAGGTTGGCTGGATCCCTTTCATGTCAAACCGGAGGAAGAGGAAGAGGAAGATGAGACGGATTGAGCAAAAGACAAGAAGACGAGCAGGTTGCAAGAAAGAGAGAAAGAGTTTTCCTTTTCTCCTAAAAGTAGAAGAAGAATAGAAGAGAAGAGGAAGTGAGATAAAATTAACTTTAAGGAATTAAAGGAAGTGGGAAATAAAATTGGAATAAAAACATCCAGGAAGAAGGCAGGAGAGGAAGATACAGACGGAGATATTAAAGACAGTTAAAGGACTGTGTGTGTGTGTGTGTGTGTGTGTGTGTGTGTGTGTGTGTGTGTGTGTGTGTGTGTGTGTGTGTGTGTGTGTGATGAACAGGACATTCTTATCACACACTCTTGGGCCCCTTCATGGCATTTTATCAGCCTGTCCCTCCTTTTGAGGCTGCAGTCTAAAAGCAGGGCGGTGGTCTTTGTTTGTGCTTCGTCTCTACAGACACACACACACACACACACACACACACACACGTAGACCTATAAAATGGGGGTAGAGCAGCCATTTTGCCTCCCTTTGTCCTAAAATGTCTCGGCACACAGAAAGCCGTCTCCTTGTCTTTCAATCGGAGCTGAAATTATAGAAAAAGGATTCTAGCTTTGAACTTGTCTCTTAAACACACACACACACACACACATATACACACACACACACACCTGACACTCATCCCCTCACGTCTCACAAAGGTCAAAGGTCACAGCCAACACAAAGGCCATTGTAGACAAGAAGGTCAGGGGCAGGGGCAGTCTCTCCTTTCTCATCTTTCTCAACTTTATTTCATCACCTACATTAAAGCTGAAGGAATACGTCGCCCACAAACTGACCCTTTGTGCGTTCCCTTGAATTGTTTTATGAATTGAAGTAAATGGAGAATAAAGAATAAAAGTAATTCTGGATGAGTAACTAATACACAAATAGTGAATTTGTGGTTGAAATATGTGTTTAAAAGGTAAAACAAACAGGAAGTATCGTCACTGTTTCCTGTTTAGTGAAAACTACAAGGAAACTCAACAGTAGAAGAAGAAATAGCTCCAGAATCAGAGACCTGTTGGTTGCAGTGCGCAGTGCTGCCCCCACATGGCCGCCGGAGGAACTGCCCCGAGTCCAAGATAGAGACTGATCAACCTCCATCATGGAGGAGGAAAGTAACGGAGTGGAACAATGCCAAAGGGGAGACAGGAGGTGTTCCTCCTCCTTTCTTCTCTGCACAGCAGGAATTAGACACCTTCTGGGTGATCTAATGACACACACACACACACACACACACACGTACACAAAGGGCAAACCCGTGAAGGAATGTACAAAACTGGTTATTACTGATTTTATTGGCTCTTGTGATTTCATGTGATGATGACGGCACAGTTATTTACGACATTTACACACACACGCACACACACACATATTTACCACACTCTCACACACATTTAACACAAATCCGAACTATAATTTATGATATTTCTTTCCGCCCCACCCTGCTCGTTACAGAAGCTCAAACTTAGAGCTGTTAAACGTGTAGATGCTCATCGCCTTTCAGAAGGATAAAAATACTTTAGGATTTGTGTGTGTGTGCGTGTGTGTGTGTGTGTGTGTGTGTGTGTGTGTGTGTGTGTGTGTGTGTGTGTGTGTGTGTGTGTGTGGTTTGTCTTAGATCTCATATGATTATTTAAAGAGTATTACACAATTAAAAGTGAACTTAAGAAGATGCTTTTGACCTCAACCCTAAGTATAGACAGAGGGGCAAGGAGGGGTTAGTGAACAGGTCTGCTGGGGGTTCAGGGCCTCAAAGTGCCTCTGTTGGAAGTTAATAATAACATTTCTTGTTGGGAAGTCACAAAGGGGTCACAACATTATCACAAAGACAATTAAAACTACCAAAAAGAGATGCCAATTACCAAAAAGAGATACAAAACATCTACAAAGAGACACATCAATAAAAAAGAGACAAAACAAGCGAAAAAAGATACAAAACATCTACAAAGAGACACAAAACAACTTAAAGAGACACAAAACAACCAAAAAGAGACACAAAACATCTACAACGAGACACAAAACAACTAAAAAGAGACACAAAACATCTACAAAGAGACACAAAACAACTAAAAAGGGACACAAAACATCTAAAAAGAGACACAAAACAACCAAAAAGAGACACAAAACAACCAAAAAGGGACACAAAACATCTACAAAGAGACACAAAACAACTAAAAAGAGACACAAAACATCTAAAAAGAGACACAAAACAACCAAAATGAGACACAAAACAACCAAAAAGAGACACAAAACATCTACAAAGAGACACAAAACAACTAAAAAGAGACACAAAACATCTAAAAAGAGACACAAAACAACTAAAAAGAGACACAAAAAAACTAAAAAGAGACACAAAACATCTAAAAAGAGACACAAAACAACCAAAAAGAGACACAAAACAACCAAAAAGAGACACAAAACATCTACAAAGAGACACAAAACAACTAAAAAGAGACACAAAACATCTAAAAAGAGACACAAAACAACTAAAAAGAGACACAAAAAAACTAAAAAGAGACACAAAACATCTAAAAAGAGACACAAAACGTCTAAAAAGAGACACAAAACATCTAAAAAGAGACACAAAACATCTAAAAAGAGACACAAAACAACCTAAAACAATCGTCCATGCGGAGGGCCTCACCTGCAGGTTGGGTGGGCGTCTGATTGGATCAGGAGGAAATCCAGCTGCTGTAGCTCTGGACTCGTAGTAGAGGGGAACTCTGCTGATGCACACACACACACACACACACTGATACAGAAAATATGCATATGAAGAAACTGCAGGAATCTGAAATCCCGCCCTAACTGAAACACAGCTGGCTCGTCCTTTTGTCTTCCGCCTCGTTGTAAACAAAGCAGGAGTTCAGAATGTTTACTCGTCCGATGAATCAAATCTGAAACGCTGGTTGTTTGTGTTTTGGCTTTTCTGCCGTCTTTCACATTCTCGGCCGTCAACACACTTCATGTTTGTTAGTAAACAAGGGTTTTGGCCCAGATGGGATTCTGACGCTCAAGGTTTTACATGTCGAGGCTCGATCGGCTGTCTTCTTCTTCCTGTTTCAAGCTTCGTAGAACGAAACAAACTCCCGAAGCTTTGTAGCGCTGGAGGACGGAAACGCTCGTTAATTCACTTTTTTTGTGCTAATTGTCTGTAAATTTGGTCAATATTTGCCATCAAAGTGGTTCTAAACTTGGCTGCAGATCGCACAAACAGTCAGCTTTCAATTGCACACGATATGTAGCAAACGTTGGAGTTTTCTTGTATTAAAATATATCATAAAACATTAATAATGTTATTACAATAAGACGTATTACGTAAGGAGGAATAACTTTTGACATAAAATTGGACAGGAGTAACATTTTACAGGTGACTTTGCGTAGCGTTGTCGCTATTGGAAGACCATTTAAGACCATTCAAATAAATACTGGTTTGGCCCGTTTTTTTATCCAAAATGTAACTTTACATGTCGCTGCGTCACAGAGAAAACAACGAGATCTCGTAATATATGTATATGCATTAAAGCAGACATCTGTACATCCCTTTTAAAGGTCTTACAGGTCAAACGAGCCAAACGTGAACAATTACATCTGCGTTTGCACTCGAGAGGTTGGCGCCTCCTCAGGCACATTTTCCGACTACGCCAATTAGTTAAAGTTTTTAGGGCTGCGGAGGGAAAAGTCCTGTGTTTATTTTTACGGCTTTGACTTAACAGCTCATCCCGAGCAAAGCCTCATGGGAATTTTATGTTTTTTTTTTTCTTCAGTTGCAGAAAACAAAACGTTTTCTCTCACGTGGCTCATCGTGTTCTGCATTCAAAAAGCAAATTAGCGTCCTCGTGCTGCAGCTCACTTCCTGTCCGACAGCTGAGCAAACAGTGTGACATCATCACCGTGGGACAGCGGGGGGGGGGGGGGGGGGGGGGGGGGGGGGGTCACCGCTGACCACTAATGGGGTTTTTATTGGAGGGAAAGCACCTGGATGGAAAAGAGACAACAGGTTGTTTGTTTAAAGGCGGCCAATCCCTACAAACAGATGAGACAGAGGAGGGTGGGAATGCTGGAGGCCTTTACTCTCCCTGGATGTCTGTCCAGGCTAAAGCTCAAGTAGAGGCAACTCAAATATGTATTTTGTGCACTATGACAGTTAAATAAAACCAATGTTTGAAACTATTTCCATTTTTACAACCTCTACTTCCAGCTTCTCCTGTTTTATAAAAGTCTGCACGATTGACCGAGATGGTCGATCGGGAAATGGAGATGTTGGGAGCGGTTTATGGAACATGTGGAGCGTTGCTTTGGTATTCATGAACGGGTCAAACTCTGGTGGACGGGATGCTAAAATATAGGAAGACACCACGGTCCATGGGTGGAGAAGGAAATGGTCCGACCACGTTCTTGTTGCCTTTTCTTTGCGGGGCTTTGAGGTTCTGCCGATCCCCGTGGCCCGACCTGTAATTAGGTTCTCAAACTGGTACTCTCTCGCACCCAAAGACCCAATATTTGCGCCCCCACTCCCCGTGTTGCACCCATCACCGTCCCCCAGTGAGCATGCGGTGTGACAGCTAAACCCCCCCCCCCCCCCCCCACCAGCACACTCATAGCTCAAAACAATGCGTCCCGATAAATCCTCAGAGGGCCCGAGGGTGTGTGTTCGTAGGGTTTGTGGGCGTGTGCGTTGGTGGACAACACACACACACACACACACACACACGCGCACAGTGGTTTTCACACGCATGGCGGCTAGAATCTGTCTGTCCAAGCACTCTCCCCGATCAGGAAGTGAGGTCGGCCCAGTGGGAGCGGTAAGTCCAGAGAGCTTAGCCCCCAGAATGGGCTCCATTGTGCCCTTTGTGCTGGAGGGGATTTGAGCCTACAAACTGACCAGTCTGCTGGAAGGTGATGAGGATGGAAGGTCTGGAAGAGCCGGGCGGAGACCCGACGGGCCGCCATGAAAACAGACGGGGATGCCAACTGGCGAGGGGGTCGGGGCGCTGGCAGCCTGATCCTGATGAAATGTCTTTATTTGTGCAATGTGTACGAACCAGATGTGAACCATGAGGACTAAAGAAGACATTTTGAATTTGACGTAACTTTAATTTATTAACAAGTATGCTTTGTTTAGTGTATAATCACTTGAAAATAAGAATGTTTGTGTTTTCGTGACCTTAGAATCAGCCGCCTGTATCTACATATAGGAGCTTGTGGCTACGGTGGCTCAGAATGGACAAACTGGCACGCAGGAGAAGTTTCAGTTGGCTGTAATCTGAAACCTCACCACTAGACGGCGCCACATCCCGACACCCTGGACCTCTAAAGCTATTTATTTATATTGTCAAATGAGGAGGTGTTAGACTCTCTCCAGAGCTTTCCAGACACTTGTTTTTTTTGTCCTTCTAGAGTTGGTGGAGACCAAACAAGAGATAACAGAAGAGTTAATATAGGACTTGTATTCTTTAGGTGCCCCAAAAATACTCCTCCAAATGCATTGCAATGTTTGGTAATGCAACAGTGGCCGAGTGTTAAGGATTAGCACAGGTTATTCACGCAGATGCCTCTGAGGGTTGTTGACCATGTGTGGGATGGTAGATCGCCACCTAGTGGTCACTTTCATGCTGCGGCAGAATCTGAGGATTTAACAGACTTTCCCCTCTTTTAGTTCCCTTTCATCCTGTTACTTTTATCTCCAGTCTGTGATCTCCTTCCTCTGCAGACGGCATTATGAATTCCATGCCATGTTAGGGAATAAACAGACTCTCCTCCAGCTGACCATGAAGGACTCTGAAGATTACATCGAACAGGTTGAAGCTGTTTCTTACACGTATTCGCTTTCTTTTGCAAATGGTAGAAGTCCCTTTGTATCCGTGCGCCGGTGGTTAAGGTGACGTTATTCCCCTTAACTCTCTGCCACCGCTCACCTTTTACGTAACACCAGACGGCCGAGTGACCCGAACATCAGACACTATATATCAAGATATGATGGGCCGAGGCGTGAGAGAAAGACCCTGCACCCGTTATGTTCTCCCCCGGGTGAAACCAGGTGTGAGCCAGACAGTGTTACCTGGTCACCCTGTCATTACTGTGACTCCGCCCCCGCCCCGAGGCCACGTGGGTTTGGAGGCGGAGCCGTGGCCTCGCCCCCCGTGGTCAAGGCTGATCCGGGATCATTGTCACTTTAAAAGCCAAGAGCAGTAAACTTGTACTTGGCGTTGCACCCGATACACAAAACAATGACCTCTTTAGTGACTTTATGTCAACAATGCTTTATAAACAATGAATTAAGTGTTTACTCATACTTAATGCTTAAAATACTTTAAAAATAACCATATTTTTTAAGTCCCTCTTGACATTATTCACCTTCCTCTTAGAGACTGGGATGATAGAGATCGATACCACTCGCGTGTTGTGTCCATTTTGAAGCTGCAGCCAGCGGGCGGTTAGCTTAGCTTAGCATAAAGACACCAGCTAGTCTCTACTTTCTTTATTGTGTCCTTTTCTTCCCAAAGGCGGCGTATTTAAAAAATTTTTTTAGTGTTTTAGTGCTCTGCCATGCAGAATAAAACGTAAAGTTTAGGGTATTTATTATATTCATTAACTCCACCCGGCTAGTACTCCCTGCGGAGTAAAACAAACGCCCCAGATTGTTTGTAACTGGTATTTGACCTTTTTTTCCATGAAGTTGGATTTGTTATCCCACAGTTGAGTGTCTGCAGAGTTCCATACGAACGGGACCAGGTGTTGGGAGAGATTTACCTTCCTTTTTGTAATGGAGGGGTGTGTGAACCTTTACCGTGTAATGAAGGGTGTAGGCCTCTGTGCATGTGCTACAGTAGGTGTGTGTGTGTGTCTCTGTGTGTGTGTCTCTGTGTGTGTGTGTGTGCGTGTGTGTGCATGTGTCTGTGTGTACTCCTTTATGTTAAGGACAAAGTTTATGAATATGCATCTGACCTCTGTATTAATGTCTCATCAACGTTGTCTCCAGTTATTGCAATAACTACTGTGTGACATCTTTAAAAAATTGATGATCAAACAAAATAGCTCATGTTCCACATTTGTATCTGATCTAAACAAACAAATTCACTGTTTACAAATGAAACAGCTTCTTTTTAATCTAACCGACTCAATGTCAACAATAATAAACTTTTTGACTCGCCTGCAGCGTGAAGGCTTTACTTTGACTCTGTGGATAAAGTTAGTTTCTCAGCTCGACGGCCATCTTTTACCACAGCTCACCGTCCCGCTCAGATCTGTCTCTCAGCAGGGAAAAGAAAAAGAGACCACAGCTGTGTTTTCATAATAATGTTCATAGTCCTAAAACAGTATATTCACCCCTCTGTTTATCATCCACAATAAACAAACATAATTTGATGATGAAACATGAAATAAATACACAAATAACTAATGTTATTAGCTGGTTTAAAGTCATTTTAAGGGTGTTAAACACACACAACTAGAATAACTTCTCATAATTGATATCTAATTTAAAAAGGAAGGTGCATATATACAGCGTATGAATGTTACATGAGGAGGTTATGAATACTTCTTTTTTCATCTTTAGCCGACTCGTGGCTCGAAGAAGAAAGGATGTCGTGTCCATTTAAATAAAAGATGCCTTCCATCAGAATCATTTCCAGGTTTGATGTCCGTGTATTTTCCCGCCTCCCTCTCCTCTCAGGGCCGCCCGGGGTCTCTCGGTGAGGTCGGGCAGAGCGGACCAGAGGGGCCACACGGGGGCCCCGGCCCCAACGGGCCCAAAGGGGAGAAGGGCCACGTCGGCCTGAAAGGGCCGTCCGGCCCCAAAGGAGACAAGGTGGGCGTTGAAATATTGATCCATCATAATTCACGACTGAAGCTAATGAAGGAGTCCCGGTAGTGGCAGGTTTCCACCACCAGGTGTCGCTGTTGTAGCTGCTTTTAAACGTTTATCCGCTCACACAGGGGCCGATGGGAGTACCGGGGTTCCAAGGAACAGATGGAGTACCTGTGAGTACACACATGTATTAACATATCCCTCATCATCCTGTAGTTATAGTCATATCTTTTATTATTTTCATAAAGCTAACACTCATAGAGCAATCATTTATATGAGAACTGATAGCAGTTCTCAAAGGGTTAGCAAAAGAAAAGAAGAATCAGAAATGCAATGTGTCGCCTCCCTGCAGGGTCACCCGGGTCAGGACGGGGGACGAGGACCGCCGGGACTGGACGGGTGCAACGGGACCCGAGGGGAACCCGGAGCGCCCGGCTACGGGACCGGAGAACCCGGACTACCGGGATTTGCTGTGAGGACAAAACTTCTGTTTCTCTTTTTAATACTTTGTGTATTTGTGGATTGAAGTCGTCATTGAGAGGATATAGATCACCCTAACCCTTATTATTATTGTTATTATTGTTGTTGTTGTTTTTGTTGTTGCTGCTTGTGGTCTATTTGTGACGCGTCCTTTTACCCAACAGGGCCCTTATGGGCCGAAGGGCCAGAAAGGAGAGCCGCGATTCATCTCGGATAACGGAATCACGGTAAGAGCTCTTCTCCTTCTTCTTCTTCTTCTCCTTCTTCTTCTTCTTCTTCTTCTTCTTCTTCTTCTTCTTCTCCTTCTGCATCTTCTTCTTTTTCATATTATTCTTTGCATTCTTCTTCCTCATTTTCTTCAAGTTTTTCTTCTTTTTCTTCTTCTACCTTTCACATCCCTGCTCGTGTTATTAAATGTTTAATATTTAGAATATTTTAAGATTGTTTTCCGGCCGTACTGGTTTTTACTTTTGTCCTTTGTAAAACAATAAAGTTTTGGATTATTTGTCCTTATTGAAACGTGCATAAATCAGCACTGAGCCAGCCTGCAATGCTGGACGTGGCCACTAGGTGGTGCTCCAGTAAAACGAGTGCAATAACATAATGCATGAATGCATAAATCTGTGTACAAAGGCCTAATAACCCTAAAGAGGGTTTATTCTCCACTAACCAGTCGCTATGATTGTATATATTTTCATCTGCATCCAAAATGTCGATAAAAATGATTTAAACCTTTCTTTTATTAAAAAAAGAGATGAAGAGGGTCGTGCTCATGTGTTGTTCTTTCTTTCTTTAGAGTTATCCAGGTTCGCAGGGAACAAACGGTCAACCTGTAAGAGTCCTGCTGCTCAGCGTGCATCAATAAATATCATAATAAATAATAATACATGTTGTGCACGTTAAAAGCAGCTCTGACCCGTGGGTTCCTCTCTGCAGGGCATCAGCGGTCCTGGTGGTCCAGCAGGGTTTCCTGGTCCGAGGGGTCCTGAAGGATTCAGCGTATGTGAACCATCTGCTCCTCTTCCTCAGTCTTCATATCATATTCAGTTATTCACCTTTAAAAACCTTTGATCCTTTGATTTTTTTTTATAACTTCGTTTAAGTTAGATTTTTGGTATTTTGGGGCTTTTTAAGTAATTAAGTAATTTATATTCAATTATTAGTTAATACTAGTATTCTATCATTCGCCAAACATATTTTAAAATTATAGTTGTCCATATGCAGATTTATAATTTTTTGGGGATTATTTATATTAATTAAACCACCATTAAATCATTGTAGACACTCATATTTATACCCATCTGAGAATATATTCACCTGAAGCATTTATGAATATTATTTAATATTATAGAAGAACATTATAGTTTATAGTATTATTGATCTGTATAACTGGGTCTGTTCTTGTGTCTCCAGGGCCCGCCTGGTCCCCCCGGTCCTCCAGGACCAATGGTACGTACAATAATCGAGCTTTAGATTTATTATATTAAATCATATTCCGTAGGGTTTCATCATTTAAAAGTTGTTAACCCTTTTGTTCTTTAGGGGAGCCAGAGTGACGGATATGAAGGAGAGAAAGGAGACAAGGTAGGCAACACACACACACACACACACACACACACACACACACACACACTGCTCCTCCTGATTGGCTGACGGTGTGTTGTGTGTTTCTGGCTTCAGGGCGATGTGGGTCTTCCTGGACCGAGCGGTACTCCCGGTGACGGGTCGCTAAGAAGCGAACAAACTCTCACTATCTACAAAGGAGATAAGGTAACACAGCAACACACACACACACACACACACACACACACACACACATATAAAGGGTCAGGCTGAGCCACTCTGGAGGCAGAAACAATCTCAACTTTTACAGATAACGTTGTAAGTTTATTAATATGATTTGGCTTCTGTAGCTTTCATCCACATGTCATGACCTTCCTCAGCTCGTTAGCTCCAGGTATGGTTGAACGCTCCTGAAACAACAAGGTTTCATCCTCAGAAATACATAAAAACATAAATCATAATGCGATCGTCCGCCCCCTAAGAAAAAGGAATACATTCTGATATCATCGGGTGTTTTCTGTTGTTTTCTTTCTGTCTTGTCACAGTTTGCATAAAGGTGAGTTTGAATCCAAAGAGTGTTGAAGTGTTAATGTACTTTAAATGTTCACCTTCGTCTCCCAAAGGGGGAGCCCGGCCGTAAGGGGGTCAGAGGGTTCACCGGCACGCCTGGCAGACCCGTAAGTTCTTCTTCTCCTCCAGAAACAAACATCGTATTAATGCTTTAATGCAAGAACTCAACCAGACATTCCTCCTTCTTCACGTCATTCCAGGGATCCTTCGGCTATCCCGGTGAATTTGGAGAGAAGGGCATCCCTGGGTACCCCGGGGCCAGAGTAAGAGCATAATTAGAATGAAGAGTTCTTCTCAGGGGAACCTGTGGTCCAATATGTCTCACCTTTCCTTTCCCTCTTCTTCTGTGGTGGATGTCGTCTCCCAACAGGGTCCTCCTGGTTTCAACGGGCCTCCCGGAGCTCCAGGACAACAGGTGGGTTTTTATAAAACTCTTCCTTGGGGAATATTTTATTTTGTAAACTCAATTAAATAAACAACAATGACAATATAATTAGAACTAAAGGTTTGTTTTGTTGTCCTGACAGGGGTTCAGAGGTACTCCAGGTTTCTCTGGGCCGTCAGGATACACAGGACCAAAGGTAACACGAGTGTGTGTCTGTGTGTGTGTCTGTGTGTGTGTCTGTGTGTGTTTCTGTGTGTGTGTCTGCATACACTTCCTGTTGGCATTGAGTGTTTTACTGTGTCCCAACTCCATATGTAATGTACTAATATATATATATATATATATATATATATATATATATATATATATATATATATATATATATAAATTAATATTGGACGTGTCTCTGAAGCTCTATTATTAATTTAAGAAGCTCCTCCCCTTAACATTTCTCCTCCATTATTATTCACTCACTCTTCCCTTATGAACACTCATCTTCTTCCTGAAAAGCTGTTTAGAATGAACTCCGTGTTGCACTTCACTTTTCTCACCACTAGATGGCGCCAGTGTTTCTTAAACGATGTATTTCTGCCATGGCTCGTTTAATTAGGGAAGCTGGCAGTAAAATGAGATGAAAACGTATCTTTGTGATGAAAGTACATCCTGTATTGACACATGTTGTAATGTTACTTAACCTCGTATCACTCCATCAAACCCCTCACGTGGTCTCGTGTCCTGAACTTGTCCAACAGGGGGACCAGGGCGATCCCGGAGCTCCCGGCCCTCCTGCGTACGTTAGCGGGTCCAGCACCGCTGTCCAAGGTACCGCTCAGCCCAGTCTCACTGGGGAAGTTCCCCACAGGCCGACGGGGAGTTGTGGTTTAAGTTGTCTCTTCTCTGATTGGCTGCAGGACCAACAGGTGACCCGGGTCTCAGTGGCCTGCCCGGGGCCCCCGGTGACCGTGGATTCCCAGGATACCCAGGACCCCCAGGCCCGCCAGGAGTTGGTGGTTTTGGCAACGGTACGGACTCTTTAGGCTGAGACCCAGCGGGTTTGTTTTCACGCCACAGTACAGGTTGAATTAACACAAATCCGTCCCCACATGCAGGTTTTCCCGGATCCCCCGGTTTTCCCGGGACCCCCGGCCCAAAGGGAGAGAAAGGTAACCAAGGCACACCGGGCTATGGCTTCGAAGGAGGCCCCGGCAGCCCTGGACTCCCCGGACCCCCCGGCAACCCTGGACCTCAGGGCCCCACAAGTACGTTCACACACCACAGACCTTCACAGGCGGTCCTGATGAGGACCGGTTCCCCATTGCAACGACACAAGCAGATATTTTAAAACTTTGCATCCTGTTAATGTTGTCTGCTGTTTGTTCATCTGCTCTTTGAGCCGGATGCCTCGTGTGAAAGCCGCTAAAATAAGAAAAGAGATGTTGCACTTTCACGGCCTTAAGAGCCGGTTTGTCCTGAAAGTATACGAGCAGATGGAAGCAGACTCTAAAGATGGCTGACTGGTTTAACTGTCCTCCAAGGCTTTTCCATTCAACCCTGCATCATCTATCCCGAGTGGTCCGGCCCCAAAGGCAGGTATCCTCTATGCGGCCATATTGCCATACTCGCCATGGCAATATTCAGCCCGCCAAAGTGAAACTCAAATACAAAACACAACTTTCAGGCGGCAGTATCTAACTGCCAAAAAGCTGCTTTATTAAATACATAACTTAACGCTATACTGTGTGGAGGGTGCGGTGGTAAGTATAGTTGAGAAGCCTTCTTCAGACTTGGATGGGAGGGCCTCTCCAAGCTGCTTTTCTCCTCTTTGGCCACAAGGTGTCGCCCTGCTGCCGCAACTCACTGATTTTACATGGACGTCAATGCATGGCAGCAGCGTTGTTCGCAAACAGGGATTTATTGTTTTTTATCGGCACAGACACGTTAAAACGAAGGAGGACAACAAAAAAGAAAATTATATGTGACAATGACAATGTGTTTTTATTGTAGTTTCTTTAGCATTTCATCAGAGTTTGGAGAAACAACAAAAGAAAGTCCATATCGGTTTATGTGTACGCTATATTTATAGTATTGTAGTACTTTACCTTGCTTTGACCAGAAGCTGTTACATATCGTCAAAGCCACCAGACTCCATTGACAAAACCAGTCATTTTACCTCACAGAACACGGGGGATGCAGGTAAACCGCCGCCTCCCTCGGTTCCTTTCTTTGTGTTGTTTGACTTTTTGTGTTTTAAGGGTAAGTTTGGACTCAACAAAGTCACACAACAACACAAACTAACGAGGCCACGGAGGCGGCGGTGGACCTGCAGCCCCCCTTGTCCTGCAGGGTAAAACCACTAGTTTTGTCAATGTAGTCTGGCAGTTTAGATAACAGCATTAACAGCATTGAAAATATTAAAAATATTGTGTACAAGTAAACTGCTATTATATTTTGTATGTCTCCATCTGAATATATAATATAATACACTGAACATGGATAAGTAGCTCATACAACCCAACTTCAAATAATCCGTACTGTCCCTTTAAGGCGTTTTACGGCTTCACTGAAACGACTATCAGTTAATGATTCATCACCTTGACCCCAGACACAGGTTATTATCTCCATGAGCCATATATAATATCTATATCTATATAATATCTATACATATATAATATCTATACATATATGATATTTATTATATGACACTTATTGTAAGTCGCTTTGGATAAAAGCGTCAGCTAAATGAAATGTAATGTAATGTAATGTAATATAATATCTATACATAATATCTATTCATATATAATATCTATACATAATATCTATACATATATAATATCTATACATATATAATATCTATACATATATAATATCTATACATAATATCTATACATAATATCTATACATATATATTATATATACATATATAATATATATATATATATATACATATATAATATCTATACATATATAATATCTATACATAATAATATATATATATATATACATAATATGTATATATAATAATATAGTGAATTGTCTCCTTGGTTGGTGTGGGTGCCAAACTGCAACGCACTCTGCATGCTGCTGGTGGTGAAGTAGCTCCTCAGCCAGTCTAGTCGATGTAAAATCTCTGAATACGTTGAAGTATTATGCTGTTTTATATTTTTATACGATATAAACGTTAATGCTTTTTGTTGTGTTGTACACACGTGAGCGTCTGTCGTCTTACAGCTGCTGCTGAACTCTTTCATTTTACGCGCTGGCCACAGAGACTAATCCTGATTCCACGCTGTGACGCCGAGCTGCACTCGCACTGCGCTGGTTGCATTAAATACATTTTCATATTTAATAAGTGCAAATGAGTAATAATAGGATATACATGTTTATAACATCTTACATCAGTCAGTGGAGTTCAGCTCGAGTTCAAACAGTGTGAAATCTAAACGCTATTTAAAGAGTATGTTGCTTTGTGGCTAACCGCTAATTGATTGTGTGTGTGTGTGTGTGTGTGTGTTCTTGCAGGTACTAATGGAGGTCCCTCTTCTTCCCCCGGAGAGCCTGGACCTCCTGGCTCCAGAGGAGAGCCGGGGGAAAACGGATACAATGGTGGCAGAGGTACACACACACACACACACACACACACACACACACACACACACACACACACACACACGCTGACTGGACATAAATGTTCTCAGACAAAATCCACATCCCTACAAGAAAATTACTTGATAAATAAACATTATTATATTATTATATTTCACATTTAATTTAAAATATTAATATTTTTAGGCATCACTGCTATTATTTTTCCAATTAATATTAATTTACAAGGAACTGTGTGTTTTTTAAGTGTCACTTTTTGGTTGAATAGTATTATAGTCCTGCACAAAAAAAAGAAATCCATATAAATGTTGGACCTCTTCCCAATGTCTTGAGCGGTATTCCGGCGTTCCCTCTCATCTTCCCGTGCTCGGTCCTCCAGGTGACCCCGGAGACTGCAACTGCCAGGGAGGAGGCAGCTCGGGGTTCCCCGGGCGACCCGGAGCCCCAGGGGTCAACGGCAACCCCGGTTACAACGGGCCGAAGGGCGAGCAGGGTGACGGCGGCACGCCGGGCTTTAGCGGCGTTCAGGGCCCTCCAGTAAGTGGGACTTCTGAGCACTCCTCTCACGTTGCGTGCACACGTTGTGCGTCTGAAGTAACGCGGTGCTCCTGCAGGGCCGAGCGGGGGAGAGCGGCTACTTCGGGCGAAAGGGGGAGAAGGGGACGTCGTTCTACCCCAACCAGGGGATCGGGGTGAAGGGAGAGCTCGGGTCCACCGGACCCAGAGGCTCGGCGGGGGAAACCGGAAAACCCGGCAGAGACGGGCTGCCCGGCTTCCCCGGGACCCCCGGCCCCCCGGTGAGTGCCTCCACGGTCAGAGCTGTTGAGAGAAAGCATGCGGGTCCTCATCTCAACGCAGCGCTTCCTCTTTGTTCCCCAGGGCGACGGCGGCTACGGCACAGTGGGAGAGAAAGGCTTCCCAGGGTTCCCCGGGGCCAAGGGGCGGCCCGGGGGCCCCGGGGAGCCCGGCATCGGGTACGCCGGGACCCCCGGCTTCCGGGGAGAGCCCGGAGACCCCGGTATTTATGGACTGCCGGGACCACCGGGTTTACCGGGACCGAAAGGTAAGTGGTGCCGGGGGGAGTGTGTGTGTGTGTGTGTGTGTGTGTGTGTGTGTGTGTGTGTGTGTGTGTGTGTGTGTGTGTAATGACATATTCTCCCCACGGGGTCAACCCCCACCTCATCATCCTGTCACCACCCTCAGTGCTCTGTAGTTACCATAGCTCCTCACCCTAAACCAGAGAGGACACCCGTCCTCACCCATCCATCCTCGCCCGTCCTCGTCCTTCCTCGTCCGTCCTCACCCGTCCTCACCCATCCATCCTCGCCCATCCTCCCCCTTCCTCCCCCATCCTCCCCCATCCTCCCCCGTCCTCGCCCGTCCTCCCCCTTCCTCCCCCGTCCTCCCCCTTCCTCACCCGTCCTCCCCATCCTCCCCCATCCTCACCCGTCCTCCCCATCCTCACCCGTCCTCCCCATCCTCACCCTTCCTCCCCCATCCTCACCCGTCCTCCCCATCCTCACCCGTCCTCCCCATCCTCGCCCATCCTCCCCCATCCTCCCCCGTCCTCCCCCGTCCTCCCCCATCCTCACCCGTCCTCCCCGTCCTCCCCATCCTCACCCGTCCTCCCCATCCTCACCCGTCCTCCCCATCCTCACCCGTTCTCCCCATCCTCACCCGTCCTCCCCCTCTCCAGGACCTGAGGGGACCCCCTGGTCTTTCCCTCTGCAGCTTCCTGCCTCGGCCTGGAGTCTCATTAATGCGCTTACACACTTCTTCTGCAGCCAATAATCTAAAATCCATAAACTGCTTCTTCACTGACGCTCAGTGACGACATCTTTTTATTTTTATTTTTTATGCTGATTGTGCAACAGCTACTGTGCTTCTTTAGTCTCAGAGGATTTTATTATTTGAATATTGAATACGTTGGATTTGGATGATCTTTAAAAGGAGAATGCTGGTGTTTATTTTATTTTAAAGATATTTAAAACTCAATTTATATTTGATTTATAGATAAACATCTTGTTTTGTCTAAAAGTGAGAAGAAAAAAAATATATATGACAAATAATAAATAAACATTTAATTAAAAATAGATTGTAATAATTATTTAAATATATTACTAATTATTTAAAGTCACAACTTTAGTGTCAAACTTTGTAATAAATAATAATAATTATTATTATTATTACATCTTTATTAACTGGAACTAGTCAATGTCAAACTGGGTTCAACAAAGCCCAAGAATCAATGAATGGAAGATGAAATATGAATTATGATGCTGTATGGCACCAGTAGCCTCCTCCAGCCCTCCTTTAATCCCCCTCTTCTTCTTCTCCTCCTCCTCTGAGACTAAACGACACAAAGTGACGCTAATGCTGGACAACTTATTCATTTTGCTCTTAATATGAAGGTTATTGTTGCTCACATGAGGGGAGAAGAGGAAGAGAGGGACTTTACCTCCCTCCCTCTCTCTCTCTTCTCATTGAGTGGAATAATCTATTTTTAAGCATTTCTTTTTTACATTGCAAGCATTTTAATATGCTTTATGCCTTAACTGAATGAGCCTTGAATTAATTGAATGGAATCGATTGCTGATTTGCTGATATCTTGTTTGATGAAGAAGATTTAATTGCTTTATTGGCGCATGCAAATGAAACTGACTGGCTTTGTATGCTGCATCCCTTTCTCTCTCTTTGCTCTATCTCTCTCTCTCTTTGCTCTATCTCTCTCTCCCTCTCTCTCTCTCTCTCTTTGCTCTCTCTCTCTGCTCTCTCTCCCATCTCTCTCTCTCTCATCTCTCTCTCTTTGTTCTATCTCTCTCTCATCTCTCTCTCTTTGTTCTATCTCTCTTTCTCTCTCTTTGCTCTCTCTCTCTCTCTTTCTCTCTCTATACTCTATCTCTCATCTCTCTCTCATCTATATCTCTATCTATCTCTCTCTTATCGCTCACTATCTCTATCTATCTCTCGCTCATCTCTCGCTCATCTCTCTATCTCTGCTATCTCTTTCATCCCTCTCTATCTCTCATCCCTCTGCTCTCTCCATCCATCCATCCCTCCTTCCCTGTGCATGTGTATCTGTCCAGGTGCAAACAGCTGTGAAGGGGTTAATGACGCCGGAGAGGGAACGGGTGGGTAACTAACTTCCTCATCCACCAGCAGAGTTTAGACCCAGGTGCATTCTGGGATATCCCTGGTGCCCGGCCAGAGCTTATCGGCCCGACAGGAAATGACATCATGAGATGGAAATTAAAAATGCCCTTCATGTGTTCACGATGCAAACAACTGGAGTGTTTTTCACTAAATACTAAATAACCAAATACACATATAGGTGTTTATCATCTTTTGCATATATAAATATTTTGAAAACTTGTAATATATAAATAATATTATCTGAACTGGGGAAGCTTCACAGTGATTTTGATTATATAATTTGTTTACACTATTGTCAAGCAGAAAATATATATTGTAAATTATAAGATAATAATAAATGAATAAATAAGAGATAGTGGGGAAATTATAAATAAATACATTATAATAAATTATAAATATAGTTTAAAAATCACATGTTTTACAACACAGCCGGTTTATTACACTAAGAGGCAGAGCTCGTCCCTGCAGAGATTTAATTAAAAGTCCTTTAAATGACTTTAAGTGCAGAAACTTAAAGAATGAGCTTAAATACCACCTTGTGACTTTGTTTGCAGTGTGAACACCTGGTGGGCGTGAACTAAGGCTCAGCTGAGCATTGTGGGGGATGTAGTCCTTTGCCCTCTGAGAACACTCTTTTAAAAACACAGTTATTCTCCTCTTCCTCTGTTCAAAGCTGCTGAAACCTGGCGCATGTTTTCAAGCCCTGCCTCTGCTAAGTGCTTTGGGGGGGGGTACATGGAAATAATACATCTGATTCCCCAAAACAACATTAAAATCATAGCTTTTAACGTTTTATTCATCATACTCTCATTTTTTTAACAGCTCTTAATTGAGATGATTTTAGCTACTAACGACATTCAACCTACAACACACATAATAATAATAACAATAACAATAATACCCATGATGCAACTCGGACCCTAAAGGAACATTTGGGGTGAATGGAGGCGACAGACAATCAACGCTGCTTCTTAAAATGATGATATTAAAGTAATATTGTGTAATTGCATAATTATTGTAATTGCATAAATGAAGTGTGTTGCTAACCTGTGTGTGACCGCTGCCAGGCCAAGTGTTACCGTGCTCCATACCCGGTGAGGAAGGAGACCCCGGTTTCCCCGGAGTACCTGGACGACCAGGTACGGTCATCAACGCACCTTTTGTCTTTTTCCCACAGTTTGCACTTAAATGTGACTCTGAAAATCTTTCAGAGTCACATTTAAGTGCAAACAAATATTAAAGCTGTGAATAACTAGATTCACTTGATTACACACAATATGACAAAATATATACTTGTTCTCAAGTACTTTTTGCAGTTTATTGTTTTATGTTCATATTCATATTTGTATTTTTCTTTTCTTTTTAGTGTTTTATGTTTATGTATTTATTTGTATTATTATTATATTTTTGTTTAATATTTGTTATTATTTTTTATGCATTCAAATTCCTCGTATGTGCAGCGTATTTGGCAAATAAATAATTATGATTGTGATTCTGAAAAGAAATTCTACCTCAAAGTATCCATAAAAATGACATTTAAACAAAATGAATCAAACTCATAATTATAATACTTGTCTGTGCCTGTCAGGTCTTAAAGGGGAGCCCGGCTTCCCAGGGAACCCTGGACGTCCTGGGTTTGACGGGGCCAAAGGAGACAGAGGAGACCCCGGTTTTGGGGACCAACCTGGACCACAAGGTAAACCGGCGTGGTCTCTGCACTCTTTGTTCTCCAGGTCGATAAGGAAAGGGATCCGGCCTTCAACCCATCTCCATTTCCTTCACCATCTTTCTCCATGCAGGTTTCCCCGGGCCCAGAGGGGATCCTGGACTTCCAGGTAGTCCGGGACAGAGTTTCGATGGTGGCAGAGGGAAAGACGGCGTTCCAGGGCGTCCCGGGGCCAAAGGTCAGCCCGGAGAGGTGCTGGGAGCCACGCCCGGTGGCCCTGGACAGAACGGCTTACCGGGAATCCCGGGAGAGAAGGGCCTGCCCGGGACACCAGGAGGGCCTGGATTACCTGGTGGGTCCGAGACAGAGAGATTCACATTGCATGACATTAGTCAGTAGCAGCAGCAGCAGTAGCAGCAGCAGCAGCAGCAGCAGCAGCAGTAGTAGTAGTAGAAGTAGCAGCAGCAGCAGCAGTAGCAGTAGCAGCAGCAGCAGCAGTAGTAGCAGTAGCAGTAGCAGCAGCAGTAGTAGTAGCAGTAGCAGTAGTAGCAGTAGCAGTAGCAGCAGCAGTAGCAGTAGTAGCAGTAGCAGCAGCAGCAGCAGCAGTAGTAGTAGCAGTAGTAGCAGCAGCAGCAGCAGCAGCAGTAGTAGTAGTAGTAGCAGTAGCAGTAGTAGTAGCAGTAGCAGTAGTAGCAGCAGCAGTGGTAGCAGTAGTAGTAGTAGTAGTAGCAGCAGCAACAGTAGTAGTAGTAGCAGTAGTATCAGTAGCAGCAGCAGCAGCAGCAGTAGTAGTAGTAGTAGTAGCAGTAGCAGTAGTAGTAGTAGCAGTAGCAGCAGTAGTAGTAGTAGCAGCAGTAGCAGCAGCAGCAGTAGTAGTAGTAGCAGCAGTAGCAGCAGCAGCAGCAGTAGTAGTAGTAGTAGTGGAAACAGCAGCGTCTGTAATTGGCTCTTCCTCTGTCAGGCGGTGACGGACGCTTCGGGGTTCCCGGGCTGAAGGGCGAGAGCGGGGTTGACGGGTCACCCGGTACCCCCGGCCTCCCCGGCCCTCCCGGTGATCCAACTTTTGGCATTCCCGGTCGGCCCGGAGCTCCCGGCGGCAGCGGACTGAGCGGATCACCAGGTGAGGGCAAGAAGGGTCACGTTTCACCAGACTTCCTGTTTCAGTTTTGTGGGACATTTTAATCTCATATTTTTCAATGGGAGTTATTTCCTGCATGATTTACAGCAGAATGTTGTCTTTCACTCCTTTCCCGCCCTTTTCACTGTATTTCCGTCACAATCCTCCATTGACCAATCAGACGCCACGGTTGCCTGTTTTGTTCCTGTTGTTTATTGGATCTCTGCATCGCCCAAAAGAATGTCCTCTTTTCCTGTTTTGTGTTTCCCTTTGTTCCCGTGTTTCCTCCTCATTTCTTCCCTCATTTTTCTTCACACCGCCACCATTATCTCCACCCATCCTCTCATCATCCCTCCATCCTTTTCTTGGTGTTGGGTCATTCGCTATAGGCTGCCAAGGTGAGACACTCTCTCCACCGCTCACCCGTCCATCATCCACACCCTGCTTCCCCCTCCAGCCTCCTGCTGTTCATGCACTAGACCAAACGCTTTGACTGCAGCGCTCCTGCAGCGCTCCTGCAGCACTCCTGCAGGCTCATGCAGCGCTCCTGCAGCGCTCCTGCAGCGCTCCTGCAGGCTCATGCAGCGCTCATGCAGCGCTCATGCAGCGCTCATGCAGCGCTCCTGCAGCGCTCCTGCAGCGCTCCTGCAGCGCTCCTGCAGCGCTCCTGCAGCGCGTCGGCCTGCTCTCCATTTCTCACCTGCACAGCAACAAAATGTCCATCTCCGTAGGGCGATTGATGCTGGAGTCAGTGCGGTGTGACAGTATTCTTCCCAAAAAAAAAATATGGGAAATCTACTTGTTTTTTCTGTTTTCAAGATAGTAAAAAGGGATAAATTTATGATCTGGAAGGCAGCAGAGTTACACTTATTTAAGGACCATATACTTATTTTTTTCATATTTTCTTGCCAATGTAATAAATATTAGACATACGTTGCAAATGATTAAACAGATTTTCCTTCATTCTAGAGGAATTTGCGAGCTATTTTGATCGTTAAAACAAAAGCAGTCTCCTGGCTCGGCAGCTGTTCTCCATCACAATCATCCTGAGCAGATTTCTCCACCTGGAATTCAGATTGAGGGGCAAATTATTAGATATTTTGCTTATGTTAAGTTTTGCACCCGAGTACGTTTTTTTATTTTTTTATAACAACATTTTTTCTTAATTTCTTTTCCGCATGTTTAAAAAAATGTACTATTATTTATTGTATTTTCTTAGCTGTCATTGCATTGAAAGTAATGTTCCACACCCGACTGAAGGAAAGCTGATTTGACAAAAAATATTAATTAATAATTAATGGTCAGAAAAAAATGATTCAGATTAGATGGACATTTTAGCTGTGAGAGATTTAGAAACAGAACGTTCTCAAGAAATGCTGATTGGTTTTATTTTTGCAGCCGGCACTAACCCTCGTAGTAATCCGTGCTAACGTTAGTGTGTATAAATGTGCATTTATAGGCTTGTGTGGCTACAAACGATTTGGGCTCAAACGCTATTTAACAATGTCGCTGCATTTTCTCCACCCTTAAAAAAGGACTTTTCAAATGCTCAACTCATCTCTGCAGATTTGTGACACGTTATGAAAATGTAACGTGGATGTGTTGAAAAGGAGTTCTCTTTTTAAGAACGGGAGCAGTAGCCCGCTAAACTCCAGGCGGTTGAACCTCGCTAATCCGGTCTGGAATTGCACTTGTTTAAAAATCTATCTCATGGAATATTTCAGTGTAATTACAGATCTGACACATGTTTAAAACCTTTAAAGCCACAACGTGCTCGTATCTGTTCAAGTGCAATTGCAGCCTAACCAAGGCAAATTGTGTGTGCATATGTGTATTAAGAATATAAATAATTATTAAATTGCTGTATTTAATAATAAATGTAAGACTTGTTGTGAAGGTAAGTAAAAGGTAAGTGTATATTTGTTGGCTTTTAGTGATTTTTTCTTTCTCTTTATATGTTATGTGTCCGAATAAGTGAATGTATTCATTTCTTATTTCATTTTATAATGTTATTTATCTGTTTTAGATGTGTCCATTTATAATGTCGATCGCGTATTTTTCATTTGTCATAACCCGTGTCTGACTGAATCGTCCTCATCCGTCCTCCGCCAGGTTTTCCCGGCCGGAAGGGAGAAAGAGGAGACGCGGGCTTCCCGGGGCCGGCTGGAATGAAGGGAACCCCAGGACAGGCCGGCACCCCTGGATCAGCAGGGCCAAGGGGACCCCCTGGACCTCCAGGGCCAGGAACTAGAGAGGGAATCCCAGGAATCCCAGGAAGGAAGGGTAGGCGGGAGCTTCTGTTTATCCTCACAGTTAATGTTCTCGCGTCTCCTTCCCGTGACGACAACGTTTTGATTCTGCGTCTCTTTCCACAGGGGAGAGAGGTTTCGCAGGACTGATGGGTTTCCCTGGACTACCTGGGCGTCCTGGGAGCCCAGGGTTTCCTGGAGTGAAAGGCGAGGCCGCGGGCCCTGGAAGAGACGGACTCCCCGGCGGTCCGGGATTCCCTGGACAGAAAGGTAGAGTTTCCTTCAGTCGTGGCTCGAAGCCGAGAAGGCAGAGAAGCGACATTTCAAATGAGACATGAAGAGATTTTTATGAAATGTGAAAATGTTGCGTTTTTATTTTCTTGTTTTTGTGTCAGCTTTTTTTAAGTTAGTATAATCTTCTTTTTGTTGACAAAAACAGGATAAAAAGTATTATATGTATACATATCTGCTGTATTACGGCTTAGGTAGCAGCAGTGACCTGTCAATCACATTGTTTTTTCTTCTGTAGGTGAAAGAGGATACTCTGGTCTCCCCGGCTTGCCCGCTCCTCCTTATCGACAACAGTTTCTGGACAAAGGAGACCCCGGAAACCCCGGTGCCAGCGGCCTTCCTGGCTTCCCCGGACCCAGAGGTAACACTGCTTCCTGTTTACTTTATTCACACAGGCTGTGTATGTAAAACATGATATTCTGATCACGGAAACCCAACAAAACCCATAAGATCCACCCTCCCACTGGTTTCAGGTGACAAGGGTCTACCAGGTCTGCCTGGTCGCCAGGGTCTGCCTGGACTTCCCGGTTACGCTGAGCAGAGTAAAGGACAGCCGGGACAACCAGGGTACCCCGGCCAACCGGGAACTCCAGGTTACCCCGGGCCCAAAGGAGAATCTGGAATCATGGGATTCCCTGGCATGTCAGGACCACGGGTACAAAAATATATTTTTTAAACACTCATAAAATGTAAACATGCAACAAGTTCAACCAGCGAGACTCAAGTTCTTACTGCTTCTTTTCAGGGTGATGACGGCATACCCGGTTTCCCTGGCAATCCGGGAGAATTTGGTCGTTCCGGTGGAAAAGGTGAGTGTAAAAAATAATACGGGGAACCCCCAAAATAGAAGCACCTATCACATTTATTTATGAATTTGTAGATCCACCGTTTTGACTGGCGTGTTCTGTTCTTCAGGTGCACCCGGAGAAAGCTACGGGTACCCCGGAGGTCCAGGAGCTAAAGGCCAGCCAGGAGAGCCAGGCTTCCCAGGTAGGACTCACTTAAAACCACGCCTCACCTGAATATAAATACGTTAAGCCCCTGGGTGGGACATCCGGTTTCATTCATTTGATCGCTCGTCTCTCCTCAGGTGGCCGCGGCAATGACGGCGCCCCTGGTGACAACGGCTTTCCTGGAAGTCCAGGTTTCTCTGATGTGAAGGGAATTCCTGGTGATGGAGGACGGCCTGGAATAATGGGTGAGAGAGGCCGCTTCATGTCCTCCCATACCATCTGAGCCAGACTCAGACAGTAACACATTTGCCTCGTCTCCTCCACAGGCTCCCCTGGTTTCCCCGGGCCCAAGGGCCAGCCCGGCTACCCGGGCAGAAGAGGAGAAGACGGGTCTCCTGGTCTGCCTGCAGGTCCTGGAGTTCCTGGAGCCAAAGGTGAGAGAAGAATCAACTTCCTGTTTCCACTTGAGACGAGTGAACAGGTTCTGGAGACCAACACTTATGTTGTGTTTTTACAGGTTTGCCCGGATCCCCTGGTTTGGACGGACTCAATGGCCTCGGTGGACCTAAAGGCCTCCCTGGAACCCCAGGCAAGGACCTCCTTAGACACCCCAGGGTCACGCTTCTCGTGGTCCGGGGCAGTTTATGTGGAACTTTGACGGGGTCAGAAGAGAGTTGATGGACGTACACTGATCACAGTGCCATGATCAGCTGGTCCAGTTTGGGTTTATAGACACCAGGATGTAGAACTTGCTCAAGCCTATCTGACCACAGCATCTTTAAAACAGTCCTCAAGAAGCCTGAAATTTTGGGAAACTGATTTCAAGATTACATAATGCAAAATTGAACCGCATGCAGGGAGGAAGAAAGGCAATACAGAAGAAACAAAAGGGAAACAGTTCTGCAGTTTGCAGACGTTGGCGATGAGCTGCTGGTGAAGGTTGTGTTTGTCTCCAGGTGTGAATGCAGGCGGTCGCCCAGGTGCGCCCGGTGTTCCAGGTTTTAAGGGAGAGAGAGGCGTCTCCTACCCGGGCGGTCCAGGCTACAACGGACCGAAGGGAGAGAGAGGAGAGTCAGGTGAGATGAAGGACGTCTGAAAACGCTGACTGAGTATATATTTAATGACACAATGTCAAAGGCATGACTGCGGTTTGGTTGTTCGTGTGTCAGGTGGTCCTGGACGCGTAGGGTTCCCTGGTCTGCCCGGACCTCCCGGTCCCACTGTGGGCTCAAATGTTCCCGGACCTTTGGGAGACCCCGGTCTCCCTGGACTGGATGGAGAGTATGGTAAGTACATTTCCTCAGTCCAATGTCTTTTTCCTTATTGTTAAATTCCTTTTCTTACTCTTCCTTTCTTACCCTGTTCTTCTTTGATTTCCTTCCTTTCTCTCCTCCAGGTCTCCAAGGTCCCCCAGGTCTTCCCGGCCCTCCTGGTCCAGGCACAGCCGATGGGGACAGAGGTGATTCTGGTCTCCCGGGCTTCCCCGGCTCCCCCGGCAGGAAAGGAGACTCGGGCATCCCCGGAGGCCCCGGACTACCCGGCAGCTCCAGCTTCAAAGGTGAAGTGGAGTCCAAACAGACAAAGGTTCTGACAAAGTGGAATCAAGGAATGTTTGAGAAATTAGAAATAAAGAAAAACTGAGCATCTTTTGGCATTTTCAGGAGTAAGAGGTGAGACCGGCTACAGCGGCGGTCCTGGTCTCAAGGGCTACCCCGGTGACCCTGGTTATTATGGAAACAAAGGAGCCAAGGGAGTACAAGGTAGGAAGCCTTCGGTGATCCCACAGGTAGAGGTAGATCGTGACGGTCTTTACTCCCTCTTTGGTTCCGCCCACTCACTCATGCTATGTTCTCCCTCCACCTTTCACTCACCCCTCCCTCCTTGTCCCTTCTTGCCCTCCTTGTCCCTCCTTGTCCCTCCTGGTCCCTCCTGGTCCCTCCTGGTCCCTCCTTGTCCCTCCTTGTCCCTCCTTGTCCCTCCTTGTCCCTCCTTGTCCCTCCTTGCCCCTCCTTGCCCCTCCTTGTCCTCCTTGTCCTCCTTGCCCCTCCTTGTCCTCCTTGCCCCTCCTTGTCCCTCGCTCCTCCAGGCCGTCCGGGTCGTACCGGTAGCCCAGGACTCACGGAGATAACGGAACCCCCCAGCCCGCCACCCTACGGAGAAACAGGGTTCCCCGGTGCAGCCGGCGGCCCCGGTGGCCCCGGAGACGCTGGTCTACATGGAGTACCTGGACGTGGAGGTGAAAAGAAGACGATGTTGTTTACTGTTATAGCTCTTTGTTGTTTTTCATGCAGCCTGTCATCTTTTATATTTTCTCCCTCTTGAAAAAGTGCGGGTATTTTTTTGACATACTATGACTTTTTTCATACTTTTTTGAGAAATTATATTTCTTTACTTTTTTGACATACTATGACTTTTTTCATACTTTTTTTGACAATTTTTATTTTTTTACTTTTTTGACATACTAAGACTTTTTTGACATACTATGACTTTTTTCATACTTTTTTTGACAATTTTTATTTTTTTACTTTTTTGACATACTATGACTTTTTTCATACTTTTTTGAGAAATTATATTTTTGTACTTTTTTGACATACTATGACTTTTTTGACATACTATGACTTTTTTCATACTTTTTTTGAGAAATTATTTTTTTTACTTTTTTGACATACTATGACTTTTTTGACATAATATGACTTTTTTGACATAATATGACTTTTTCATACTTTTTGAGATTTTTTTTACTTTTTTGACATACTATGACTTTTTTGTCATACTATGACTTTTTTCATACTTTTTTGAGAAATTATATTTTTTACTTTTTTATAATAATAATAATAATGCATTTTATTTATAGGCGCCTTTCAAAACACTCAAGGACACCTTACAAAATCAACAAGGAAACACTCAATCCATTTTTGACATACTATGACTTTTTTGACATACTATGACTTTTTTCATACTTTTTTTGAGAAATTATTTTGTTTACATTTTTGACATACTATGACTTTTTTGACATACTATGACTTTTTTCATACTTTTTTTGAGATTTTTTTTTTTTTACTTTTTTTGACATACTATGACTTTTTTGACATACTATGACTTTTTTCATACTTTTTTTGACTCTCCTGCTTTAGGTCCTAAGGGTCGACCCGGTCCGGTGGGTAAACTTGGCAGGACCGGATCTCCTGGTTTTCCCGGACCCATCGGCGACGCCGGACCCCCCGGTTTCCCCGGAGCCACCGGAGAGCAAGGTCAGTCGGAGAGAGGAACCCGTCAGTGCTGTTTAATAAATGCTAATGTTTTTTTAATTTTATAGTACTAATTCATAATATAATAATATTGTGTAATTTGTTAATTATCTATCAGAACATGTCCTAAAAAGAGGTCATTTTTCTCTAAAATGTTGTAAATTTTAAAAGATGGATGCCGATGATGCTTCAATTACAGGGTTAAAATTCAGTTTTATTATATTTTTGATTCATGTCCTACAGTCTTAACATTGATTGACTATTTTTCCTTTGTTTAATATCTTTATAATTTCAGAAATATGCCACATAAAAAAATAAAATGTCAGTTTAACAATGACAAATATAAATAAAATCAAAATATATAACATATATAATATTGTTGTTATTGTTGTGATTATAACAATAATAATAAAGATATTGATCATAATATAATCTGTGCTTCTCAATGGATCAAAAGAAAAACAACCTTACTTTATAGGTATTGTTGACTATTAATACTTTTTTGAAAGATAGTTTTGATTCCACAATTTTGAATTGAAGATGACATATTTGATATATAGAAAAGAAAAGAAAAGAAAACAATGAACCTCCCGGTCCAAACACCTGGACTACCTGGACTGTCTCCTCCGTTAAAACACGAACCCTTCCTTCTCGTTTCCGCCCCCTTCAGGCCCCACCGGTACAGTCGGCCGTCCCGGCGCTCCCGGCGGCGTCGGCCGCAGTCACAGCATCGGCTACACGCTGGTGAAGCACAGCCAGAACGCCCAGGTGCCCATGTGTCCTCAGGGCATGGCCAAGCTGTGGGACGGGTACAGCCTGCTCTTCGTGGAGGGGCAGGACAAGGCCCACAACCAGGACCTCGGTACGGAAAACACCTTTTAGTGAGTGTATAACCGTGACCTGCCGAGACACACATGCTCAAGAGGACTCCCTCTTTGTGTCTCCAGGTCAGCCCGGGTCGTGCCTCCCCAGGTTCAGCACCATCCCCTTCCTCTACTGCTCCCCCAACGAGATCTGCTACTACGCCAGCCGCAACGACAAATCCTACTGGCTCTCCACCACCGCGCCCATACCCATGATGCCTGTGGCCGAGCAGCAGATCCAGCCCTACATCAGCAGGTACGTACGGCCTGTGTCAAGTGAATGTCCCACACCGGTGGCTACGTTAGATTAATTGCTCTCTCCTCCGGCATGAACCACCCAGGTGCTCGGTGTGTGAGGCTCCGTCTCTAGCTGTGGCGGTCCACAGTCAGGACATGACCATCCCCACCTGTCCTCCCGGCTGGAGGAGTCTCTGGATAGGATACTCTTTCCTCATGGTAGGCGCTCTGGACTGTAACTAACCAATTTATCATGTTACACACAAAATTAACGGAAATCAAGCAGGTTCACCAGAAGATCCTTCAGCTCAGACTCCAGCGGGGTCTCCGGTCTAGACAGACCCAGAACCGGCCGACACCGACTCCACGCTGCTGGAGACCCAGGCCGTATCGCTGGGCCCGCTAGAGGGAAGGGTGGCATGGGAGAACCAGAACCAGGACTGAGCAGGGTCAGCCTATCAGACCCCTGCTGCAGTAAAATGAGGCGTTTTCTAAAGGGACCCTGGTGTTTGGAAACACGGCCACTTCTTTCCACAAAATGAAAGTTCCTCGTAGTAACTTCAAATAAGAAAGTGTGTTCTTAAACTCAACAGGTCAAACTAGGATTGAAATAAATGTGGTTTTGTGCAGAACTGTCCTTTCAAAATAAAACGCCCCCTGTTTGACAGAGTTTGACAGATAAGCTTGTCTAAAATGCTCAGCAAACAGGAAGCGCTGCATGCAGCAGCAGTTAAGTATAAAGTGATAACGAGTCAACCTTCCTCCTCTCCTGTGCAGCACACGGCCGCCGGCGCCGAGGGCGGCGGCCAGTCCCTGGTGTCTCCCGGCTCCTGCCTGGAGGACTTCCGCGCGACGCCGTTCATCGAGTGCAACGGCGCCAAGGGCAGCTGCCACTTCTTCGCCAACGAGTACAGCTTCTGGCTCACCACCGTGGAGCCCAGCCAGGAGTTCGTCTACTCGCCGGCGCAGGAGACCCTGAAGGGAGGCCAGGAGCGCTCCAGAGTCAGCCGCTGCCAAGTGTGCAGCAAGCTGTTGTAGGAGGAGGAGGGGAGGAGGAGGAGGAGGAGGAGGGCATGAGGCGGCACACTAACACCACAGAGGAAGAAAGAGGGAGGGAGGGAGGTGCTGATGATGGAGGGTGGGATGATTTAAAAAAGAAATCTATGACAGAACACGTGACTGACTGAAAACGAGTTTTTCATCCTTTGTTCTTGTTACAAAAAAAGAAACAAGAGTTTGAGGAAGAAAGAGCAGAGCGCCGTCGCTCTTCTCTACGTTATCACTGACAATGGTGCTATTGTGTCGTGAGTTTATTTTGTGTCTGTTTTCTGTATTCTGTGTCCGGCGCCCCCTGCTGGTCCGCACACGTCAGGGCTTCAGATCATCGGCTCGCGCGGTCGAGTCCCTCGTTGGTGTGTTTGAGAGTCAGTTGAGTCTTAAGGTCTTAACTTGTGTGAGCTGGTCGAGCTGAAGCAGAATCCTCTGACTTCGGGTTCAAACACACGTTTACTGCAGTGACGCTACAGATGATGTTGAAAGCTGAAAGCGTGCTGAGTGTTTTGCATAAATGAATCATTTCACTTCGGCACGGGAATCAAATAACCTGCTTGAAAGCATTTAATTGAGCTATTACGTGCAACCTCTTTCAATCTGATGTTCAGTTTTTACCTCATTTTATACGTGAAGCGTCAGTAAAATGTACCTTTAAGAACCCGATTCTTCAATATCCTTTTTATAATTTCAATATTTGCCCATTTGATTTGACTTTCTAACGACGTAAATATATTTTCTGGTGACACGTATCAAATCTCAGATATTGCAGATTCCAAATAAGCGTTTTCAGAGCGGTCAACAGCCTGAAGATAAAACACACAAAATACTTTTATTCTTTCAAGCGAGTTGCAATTCTCCTGAAGATTTTTAATAGTTTACAGAAATTGATCTCTGCATATTTCATAATACGACTCTGTGGTGCTACAACAACCCTCACTGACTTGAAAGACAATATTTAAAAAATATTAAACATGCAATTAAAAGGAGAAAAGAAAAGCTCTTTTCCTCGAAACTGCTAAAACAGAATCTCTGCAACAGCTGACTGCAGTAATGAGGCCAACCATTCAGAAATATATATATATATACACACACAGTATATATATATATATATATATTTTGCACTGATGTGAACTCACATGCGTTAGAACAATAAACCAAATCAAGGGCATATTTCCTCTCCACCTTCACAGGCTTTCATCTTTATTTTGTGACCAAACTTTACTCAGATGGCAACAGGAAACCAAACACACACACACACACACACACTCTGATAGATTGTTAATTATTGCTGTACATAATGCTTACTGTATTTCCCACCAAAGGATGTTGGAGCACAAGTCTATAAAGCTAGTAGCTCTTTGTTTTATATATTATTATTATTTTCAGTCTAAGTGTCTTTTCTCTGTCCCTGGATAAGAATCAGGAAGCCGTCACTTATTTTCTGTCTATAAATGCAGATTTTGAAGACATATTTTTGTCAGAATTGTGCATTTCTTTTGGTTTGTGAGGTTTCCTTGCATCGTTATCCTCGGACAGCGAGAGCTACTGACTTGTAACCACTATGACCACTCGGCTCGTTCTCTGCTGGTAGCCCTGACTCTATTACACCTTTTATTGTGTTTCTCTCTCCATTGTTTGTGTCAGCCTTTGTGGTTTTGTAATCTAGATTGTAATTATTTTACTTAAATCATGATACTATCCCCTGGTTTTATTTACTGAGAAGGGAGGGAATGGGACGATAACGATGTGTACATTAAATATTATGCAGAAAAAAAAAATGCCTTTAGGATTATGTTTTTATATGGAGAATATATTCGCCACTGATGATTTTACAGACGCAACAACCGTTTTTATTTGTCTGTTTGGTCTTTATCACATTTTTAAAAAGTGCTGAAAAGAGTTGAAATGTTTTGTGCAGCAGCGAGCTGTTAGTGCCCGGAGGGCCGGAAAGAAATGCAGTTTTCCTCAAAGAGGACCTATAACAATACAACATTAACAACGTGTATGTTACTGTAATGTGCATTGCTGTGCTCACACATTGAAATAAAGTCTCTGAACTAACTGAGAATATCGAACGCAGATTTATTTGACATAAAACATGAGTATTTTTTTATGGGAGCCGTTTTAATGTCAGTGTGAAGAGAACGTTTAGCAGATTGTTACCTAAAACTTCCCCAATGTCGGTTTAGATAGGCTTTTAATATCCTGCTGAATAATACATTACTACTCTATAAATACTAGGGATGCACCGATCGGGGCCGATACTGCGTTAAAATACTCGTACAATTGCCGATACCAAGAACCGATACCACTCAACAGTATTTCGCTACAACAAACTGGTCGCGCTTTGTGGAGAAAAATATTTGTTGTCCTACCTGACTTCAACGTCTAGGGCAGGGGTCGGCAACCCGTGATCCAGAGCCGCATACGGCTCTTTCATCGCTCTCTTGCGGCTCTTGCAGCAAGGTGTGTAGAGTAATGTGCGTCGCGTTCACACAGTAAAAAATTACTGCCGTCCTGCCGGTTTGAATCAAACGGCTGCTGATCCACCTGAAGTAGCGCTGGCAGCGGCCGTCATTCAGACGCTGTTGTGCGGCTACGGATGATATTATTGTAGCCGAGTGTCTGTTGTGTGTCTATATTTGTAATTCTAATAAAATGAAAACACGCTGCAGGGTAACTTGAACCACTTTTTTATCTCCTTCACACACGTATATCCCACAATTCCACTCCTCTTTTCCTTTCCGTTTCTCCCTCCACAATAAAAGCACCGGAAACATAACTTGGAACACAGCTTCCTATATAATTGCTCGATACCTAATATTATCGCTTACATTATGAACCCGGACACGGGGGCGTTTTATGGTCCGACATTAGAGGGACTTCCACAAGACGTTTAAAGCTTGGGATAGCCTTCTGTTAATTTTGTACTATAGGCTTGACATAATCTGCAGAGGATAAAATAATAATAAAATAAAATGCCTCCAAATTAATTGCACTTTCATGGAGACCAAATCTAAGAAGTATCGGTATCGGTACTCTGTATCGGCAAGTACACAAATAAAAATACTCGTACTCGTATCGGTTTGTAAAAAGTGGTATCGTTGCATCCCTATTAAATACAGAGTATAAAAAGCACTACAAATATAATAGAGGTGCTTCCTTTGTCTAGTGTAGTGATACTTTTTTAAAACTGGATTCAATGGGTCAACATGTAACATATTTATGTGAAATAAATGATAATATAGTTATAAATCTACCTTTAAAACCTTTAAACTGAGGAGCATCTGTGTACATACACACAGGTTGTCATGCACCAATGCTACTAGAATATGTACAAATGGACAACAATGCAAGTACAACTGTGGTAGACTGGGGCACAGTACTGATAAAATTAATAAAACATAAACTGAAAGGTAGATGACATTTTATTAGCTTAAAATCTTGATTTCGATCAGAGAAATACTCCTCAAATTAAATTAATAGACAGATTATTTATATACGTATATATTTCTAATACATATATATATTTAGTAATATTTTTATTATTTGTATTATCATATATATATATATATTATTATTTGATATCTATATAAATATCTCTATATATATATTTTAAGTACTGTCATGACACCTTGTTGCCAGTAGGTGGCGCCAGACGGCGCCCTGTGGTTTGGTAAACAGAAGAAGAAGAAGCCCAGCATAGCAACAACAACACCGCTAGCTAGTAACGGTAGCTCAAAGAGCGGAGTGTATTTTTTTCTGCTAGCTGGGAACATATTAACAGGTGAGTTATGCAACGGACACACAAGCTTATTAAATATGTGTTTAGCTCGTGAGCTCGTTTCTACAGTTATTAAATTACACGTTAATCTGTTTCACGTCTGTGTGAAACGTTAGCCTGCTAGCTAACATCAGCTCCGCTAGCTTCTTTCCATTAGCTGTCAATATTATCACCTTAAAGGTTTGTTTATGATTCCGTCTGTAATGTCGGATGGATCATAACAATAAGTGTGTGGTTGCGTTTTAAAGTTGTTGTCGTTTCCATCGCTGCAGGCTAGTGGAAGCTAGCTAGCTCGTGTTATAGCTAGCTAGCTTGTTTTGGCAAGAAATGCCCGGATGTATATTAGCACGATAGAGTATTCCGTGAACTGCTCATAATTAATAACCTGTGTGAGGCTTCACAAGTAGATATTGGCGAGCCAGTGGGGCACACTGACAAAGAGAGACTGGGATCTCACACACACACACACACACACACACACACACACACTATGCACATTCCATGCACTTGTTATATTATACTGTCAACTGTAAATATTCTTCATTCATTCCTATTTATTGCACTCTGTTTACTGTTAAATGTTTATTGTTCAATGTTAAATGCACGTCCAGACAAATTCCTTGAATGAGAAAACTAACATGGGGATAAACGTCACACAGAGGAGGTGACTTAATTACTTAATGACTCAGCAAATAGTTCACACACTGTAACATGTGTCATGTTCTTCCCCTTTGATCTCCGATCCAGGTACGCTGGAATTTTCTGACACCCACTCGGACATGTCCTATGTCTTCATCAACGACTCATCGCAGACCAACGTGCCGCTGCTGCAGGCCTGCATCGATGGAGACCTGCCGTTCGCCAAGCGGCTGCTGGAGACGGGATGCGACCCCAACATCCGGGACAACCGGGGCCGCACCGGCCTGCACCTAGCCGCCGCCCGAGGGAACGTGGACATATGCCGCCTCCTGCACAAGTTCGGGGCCGACCTGTTGGCCACTGATTATCAAGGGAACACGGCGCTGCATCTGTGTGGCCATGTGGATACGATACAGTTCCTGGTGTCCAACGGGCTGAAGATCGATATCTGGTAAGGGATGGGATGCTGAAGATCATGTAACGTTTCCTTTCCTCCTCCTGTTTAACTTCTATATCTACTTTCTATATCTTTTACCTGTAAATAACTCACCAAATGAAGCATTTAGTATGAAGTATCTTAAGTAATAACTGTGGGGAATGGATGCAAGGAGAAACCATTCAAGCATCCTCTTTGTATGACCTCTGTCGGCTCTTCTGCTCCACAGTAACCACAACGGCTCGACCCCTCTGGTGCTGGCCAAGAGACGCGGCGTCAACAAGGACGCCATCCGCCTGCTGGAGGGGCTGGAGGAGCAGGAGGTGAAGGGCTTCAACAGGGGGCCGCACTCCAAGCTGGAGACCATGCAGATGGCCGACAGCGAGAGGTGAGCTCCAGCAAGCTGCGTGTGTCCTTGTTGTTTTGTATGAATACAAAGCGTGCGTGACACCCTCCCTCCGTCCGTCTGTCCGTCCCAGCGCGATGGAGAGCCACTCCCTGCTCAACCCCAACCTGCAGAGCAGCGAGGGCGTCCTCTCCAGCTTCCGGACCACCTGGCAGGAGTTCGTGGAGGATCTGGGCTTCTGGAGGGTGCTGCTGCTGCTGGTGGTCATCGCCCTGCTCTCCCTGGGCATCGCCTACTACGTCAGCGGCGTCCTGCCGTTCTCCACCAGCCAGCTGGAGCTGGTGCACTGAGGGAGTTTCTACCAGAACATCTGTATTGTTGGGGAGGAGGGGCAGTATTTCTAAAAAGCAGCGATCCAAAAGGAAACACTCTCTTTCTCCAACAATACAAACGACTTGCAGCTTGAGGTGAAGAGCAGGAGGACCCAGGTGATGAGCTCCAACCTGTTGGTTAAATATGGTGCACCATGTCGCTAACCACGCTGCTTCTGTTTTAATGCCCTTATACAAACACATTTCCTTGTGTGACATATGTTCTGTTACAAGCTGTATATTGCCAATGTTTTGTATCTTTTACTTTCTTATTGGTTCCATCTTTCATCCGTGTTATTTATCAGATGTCTCCTGTGTTGTTTCCTGCATGTCCTGTCCTTCTTTAGCCGTTCATCGTGCTGCATATTGAGCTGCAGACGGTTTGGTAGTGATGCCTCTGATGCCTTTAGAGAGAAGGCCTCTGGCTTCACAGCGTCTTTCCCTCCAGAAGCATGCGGCTCTGTTGCATTTAAATGTTGTAAACATATGTTTAGGCACAATGCTCATAGACTGTAGGATTGTAACAGCAGACTAACATGTTTTGCTCTATATTCACTTTATCTTTACCGACTTGTAACCCAGACTTTATTATGTGCTGCAGCTTTTCCCAGCTGTTGGTTTTCTGTACGACCTCACATCTGAGGTCAATCCTATAATGTAATGTGGAAGAGAATAACATTCATGTGTGTGTACGATTCTGATCTGCTGATCAGTGCATTAATAAATAATTGCACAATGTCTTTCATCCATCCAGTATGATTCTTCTTTATGATATATAATACTTGTGCAGTTATCTCACGAGTTATCTTGAATTAAAGTCTCTAAATAGTCAAAGCGATCTGACACTTGTTCAGAGTTCCAGACCTGGAAAAGTCCTTAAAAAACTAAAATCCCCAAAGTTTAGTAAAAGTCATGTAAATGTGTTATATTCATGTGTTCATGTGGTTCGTTTATGCTGAGTTTGAAATAATGAATATGCTTTTAAAAGAAAGACTCAAAATATAAGCAGGCATACGCTGAGTATATCTATAAATATTATTATTCTTTTAATCAAACTATTGTCTCTCATTCATTTGTGTCCTTTAAGGAATACTGTATGCTTTGGAATCCTCATTGTTAGTTTAAATACTACATTTTATCACTTTTTCATGGACACACCCAGATTTCACTAAATGTTTGGTCATGGGAATCTGGTTTAAAGTCCTGGAAGAGTCCTGGAAAAGTCCTGAAAAAGTTATGGAAAAGTCATGGAAAGGTTATGGAAAGGTCATAGAAAAGTTATGGAAAAGTCCTGGAAAGGTTATGGAAAGGTCATAGAAAAATTATGGAAAAGTCCTGGAACCCCATTGTTCAAAATGTGTATGACTCGTCTTCACAAGTGAGGGTAAAATGGAACAGGAGATCGACAGGCGTATCGATGCGGCCGTTGCACCGGACGGTCTCCGTCCCAACTCTCACCTATGATCAGGAACTTTGGATCGTGTCCGAAAGAACGAGGTCTCGGATACAAGCGGCCAAAATGAGTTTCCTCCGTAGAGTGGCCGGGCTCAGCCTTAGAGATAGGGTAAGGAGATGAGTTTCCTCTGTAGGGCTCAGCCTTAGAGATAGGGTAAGGAGATGAGTTTCCTCTGTAGGGCTCAGCCTTAGAGATAGGGTAAGGAGATGAGTTTCCTCTGTAAGGCTCAGCCTTAGAGATAGGGTAAGGAGATGAGTTTCCTCTGTAGGGCTCAGCCTTAGAGATAGGGTAAGGAGATGAGTTTCCTCTGTAGGGCTCAGCCTTAGAGATAGTGTAAGGAGATGAGTTTCCTCTGTAGGGCTCAGCCTTAGAGATAGGGTAAGGAGATGAGTTTCCTCTGTAGGGCTCAGCCTTAGAGATAGGGTAAGGAGATGAGTTTCCTCTGTAGGGCTCAGCCTTAGAGATAGTGTAAGGAGATGAGTTTCCTCTGTAGGGCTCAGCCTTAGAGATAGGGTAAGGAGATGAGTTTCCTCTGTAGGGCTCAGCCTTAGAGATAGAGTAAGGAGCTCGGACATCAGGAGGGAGCTTGGAGTTGAGCCGCTACTCCTTCGTGTCGAAAGGAGTCAGCTGAGGTGGTTCAGCATCTAATTAGGATGCCTCCAGGACGCCTCCCTTTAGAGGTTTTCCAGGCACGTCCAACTGGTAGGAGGCCCCGGGGAAGACCCAGGACACGCTGGAGGGATTATATCTCCCAGCTGGCCTGGGAACGCCTCGGGATCCCCCAGAATGAGCTGGTAGATGTTGCGGGTGAGAGAGAAGTCTGGGTCAGCCTGCTGGACCTGCTGCCTCCGCGACCCGACCCCGGATAAGCGGTGGAAAATGGATGGATGGATATATATATACATATATATATATGTATATATATATATATGTATATAAAATTAATAATAATATGATATATATATATATACTATATATAATAATTATGATATATATATATCATAATAATAATAATAATTATGATATATATATGCACCTCTCCATTCATCCAGGCCAAAACTATAAATAACCCCGCCCCCCCATGAACGTGTCATCCAATCGAAATCGAAAGTATACCGAGCGACTCCTCCCCCATGGAACGTCGAATGGACCGTGATCACCGCCAGGCTCGCTCCGTGCTCGCGGACCTTTAAGTCGGCGCGACCCGCTTCCTTCTTGTTTGACCCGCTTTTTGAGGACTTCTGGTTGTACGTGTGTCCCGTTGCCGTCATGCCGGGCCGTCTCTTCCTGGTGGCTACCGCCCTGCTCTGCTGCGCACGAGCGCAGCCCGCGCGCCCCACAGGTATGTGTCTTGTTTGTGTTTATAAGTTATATGTGTTATTGAAACAACAGGTCAACAAATATAAATACATTATAGATATCCCCATGACACTTCAGTTGATTACCAACACTAAGACAAGTGTGTTTAGTATCGCAGGTGTTCTGAGTTTGCAGAGGTGGGACAAAGTCATTGTTATGCAAGTCACAAGTAAGTCTCAAGTCTTTGCCCTCGAGTCCCAAGTCAAGTCGAGTCAAAGATGAGGCAAGTCCCGAGTCGAGTCACAAGTCAAAGCCAACAAGTCTCAAGTCGAGTCCAAAGTCCTACCATTTTAGTTTCGAGTCATTTCAAGTCCTCTTACCACAGAAATAAAATGTATACAAATCATGTATGTCTGTAAGATTTGTATTTATTTAAACCTCTTTTTATACAATGACATTAATCAAATACAGTAAACATTTTCACAAAAAATGCTTGTATTTCAACAGCATATTGCACTAGAACAATGCACAGCAACTTCAGTCCTGTATTGTATTGACCTCATATTGCAAAACAGTTTAACTTTCAAATAGACATGGGTCCTTTTAGCCTGAACTTTTTTTAAACATGTCATCAATAAAATCCTCACTCCTCAAAATGATCACTTCTGAAAAACTGGACCAACCTGATAATATAACTGGAATGACTCCATAGAGACTTGAGTGAGCTGTGTGGACAGGTGATGAGCAGAGAGTGAGTGAGTGAGTGAGTGAGCTGTGTGGACAGGTGATGAGCAGAGAGTGAGTGAGTGAGTGAGCTGTGTGGACAGGTGATGAGCAGAGAGTGAGTGAGCTGTGTGGACAGGTGATGAGCAGAGAGTGAGTGAGCTGTGTGGACAGGTGATGAGCAGAGAGTGAGTGAGTGAGCTGTGTGGACAGGTGATGAGCAGAGAGTGAGTGAGCTGTGTGGACAGGTGATGAGCAGAGAGTGAGTGAGTGAGCTGTGTGGACAGGTGATGAGCAGAGAGTGAGTGAGCTGTGTGGACAGGTGATGAGCAGAGAGTGAGTGTGTGAGCGCATGCGTGCTGTGGACAGGTGGAGGGAGGCCCCTATACTGCATTGCATTTGCAAAAGATCAAATTGGCCAAAAGTCTGTCAGTCATTTGTGCACGATGGGGACGCAGAATGATGCCACCATGGCTGATTCTTCATACCTGTAACAGAGAAAATACTCTTTACTCATATCAATGTTGTTGTGTTAATATTCATTGTCTATTGTACACTACGGTATACAATAATACATTTCAGTTTCAGTGTATGCAATATTAAGAACATTTTCACTGCTTCAAAAGTCATAAGAAAGCCCTTTCTCTCAAGCAACTGAAGTCATATGCTTTATAGCAGTGGTTTTCAAAGTGGGGACAGGGACCCCTGGGTGCCGCGAGGAGGTGCTAGGGGGGCCATTGCAAGTTGGCATGAAAAGTATAGCAAAACAAAATAATTGAATAAATTAAATAAATAAAGTAAACCAAAAACAAGCTAAACAATATTCCCATTAGTTAAGAACTGCACTATAATAATCTATTGCATCTCTGAACATTACTACTATAATCGTTATTATTTTATTTTATTACATGGCTTGGTTGAATTCCAATGTAGAATGCGGTCTGTTATTTCTTGACAACAGACCCTGCGCCCGTATAGCGAGGCGGTAGTTATAGCGAATACAACCCCTGATATGAAAAGGGAAGGCTAATGGTGGATCTACTGTGACTGTGTTATGGTACTTTAAAACGGACGTTGACATGATGTTGGCGAGGTTTTCCATCTGAGTGTGCTACACTCATGTACCTCATATAATCAGGGTTAAAAAATCCCTATTTTTGTAAGCATGAACCAGCAAGGGAGACGTGCGTTTACTCTCTCGTTGATACAGTAAATATGCAGCAGCTAGCTAGTAAGTTACGGTACATCCGATAAGGTGCTTAGCATTCGTTCAAAACTTACCTTTCTTTGTGCAACTTCAGGTGTCGAACAAAGTTGGACGTTGTGGCAGCTCCGTCTGTAATCTTCGACCCGCATGTTTTGCAAATTGCAACTCTTTTTTTGTCGATTAGCTCGTAATTTTTATAGCCAAACGAAACTATCTTCGGTATCATTTTGCCAACTGGCGCGTTGTTGCTTGTGCTTCATTGGTTGTCTTGCAACGTGCCTGCTTAGATACTGTCACATCAAAACAACGTGGGACTACAGTGATTGGATGTCGTGCAGGCAGCGCGCGTGCTCTCTGCATGCATACAGGTGGTGCACATTTTTTTCACAGATGCAGATAAACTGAGAGCGGCGTGGCCGTGTGAACATTTTCTTCCCCAGTTTTAATGGGAAGTAGCAAGTCTTCTCGAGTCAAAAGGCGCAAGTCCAAGTGAAGTCACGAGTCATTGATGTTAAAGTCCAAGTCGAGTTGCAAGTCTTTGTACATTTTGTCGAGTCGAGTCTGAAGTCATCAAATTCATGACTCGAGTCTGACTCGATTCCAAGTCACATGACTCGAGTCCACACCTCTGTGAGTTTGTATGTTTAAAAATGCTCATGATGTCGAACCTTCATTAAATATGCGGAAGTTGAGATTTCTGGCTCAGTCTGAGAAACAACTCATTTTAAGAAAACAAGTTTAAACACGTCATTATTTTGAGATCACATTTGATTGCATTGGACATATCACACACTCATATATTAGTTTTGCATCAGATGTCTGGAAACTAATGACATTCCCAACAGCGTCAGATTTCCTGTGTGTTTTGCAGAAGTTTATACTGACTTCAGATCAGCATTACACCCCCTTAAAGTCCCATTGACTTACATGTATCATGGAATGTTGCATCATGGTACTTTATAACCTGTTGTTTAGGATGTGCATCCTGAAGCTTTAACTCTCACATTATTGTCTTTCCCAAAGGATTTGTTGACAACTACATGTTCTTTGTATCTTTAGAAGAGTCAATGGACATCCTGACCTTCGTCGGTGAAACGGTCGTCCTTCCGTGTCAAATCAAGCTCGCGGCCAGCAAAGAAGTCCCGTCCGTCGAGTGGTCCAAAGACGGGATGCAGCCCAACATCTCCTTCCTGTACCGGGACGGCTGCGAGACCTTCGAGGAGAAGAATCCGGTCTTCCGTTACCGGACCAGCCTCTTCATGGAGCAGCTGAAAGACGGAAACGTGTCGCTGAGGATTTCCAACGTGCGGCTGTCTGATGCCGGAAAATACAAATGCAGGAGGATCCTGAGGGTGCCCCAGGACGCCAGTACAATAAACCTCTTTGTGGGTATGTCCGAAACCTTTAAAGGTGCTTGTTATCGGTATGGAGAAGGGTCTGCCTGGTCTATTATGTAATATATATATATATATATATACTGCAGAGGGGCTTAATCCAGAATAATGCATCATAATGTTTTTTATTATATATTTTCTATCAATAATGAACTAGCTAAAAAGCTGTAAAATACATATAGTGGGGTAAAAAGTGCAATATTTCCACCTGAGATGTAGTAGTAGTATAGTAGTATAAAATGGAAGCACTCTAGTACAATCCTGAGGTACTTGCCCTTCACTTAAGCGTCGTACTGGTTCCACCATTGTCTGCAGTGGCATCCGGATATTGCTTCACATCGGAGTTTTGCTTCACATTGGGGTATTGCTTCACATTGGAGTATTGTCCACTTTGGAGTATTGTCCACATTGGAGTATTGCTTCACATTGGAGTATTGTCCACTTTGGAGTATTGCTTCACATTGGAGTATTGTCCACTTTGGAGTATTGTCCACATTGGAGTATTGCTTCACATTGGAGTATTGTCCACTTTGGAGTATTGTCCACATTGGAGTATTGCTTCACATTGGAGTATTGTCCACATTGGTAATACACACAACTGAATGTTCAGAGCACACCTAGTATAAGTCTTGTTTCCCGTTCAGGTGCAGTTTCTGAGCCCAGGCTCTCGGTGGTTCCCGGTGCCGCCCTGGTCCTGCAGTGTGAAGCGAGCTGCTGGTTCCCGCTGCCCGAGGTCACGCTTCTGGACGCTCTGGGACACGACCTCAGCGCTGCCGACCCGAAGAGCGTTCAAGATCCCTCAAGCGGGTGTTTCAACGTCACCAGGAGAGCGACGGTGCAGTCCGGCAACAGGTTTGACTTTTGTTATTTAAGGCGGAGATTTGGTTGTATTTAGCTTTTTTACAAAGACCACAGTATAGCAATATGAGTTTACAGATGGGATAGAGAGAGAGACTTTATTTGACAGTCAGCATGAGCCGGCCAGCCGCAAACAAACACACACGAACCGAGAAACCCCACGTGCACCCAGTCACACAACACCACAACACTGTTATACACACACTATACACTACACCACCACTTTAACTACGAAATACAGATGGTAAACACTACTAACTCACGCATGTCTTTTCCTTCCAGGTTCACCTGCAGAGTTCACCAGTCTGAGATAAACCAGACGAGGGTCACAGAGATTTACATTCCAGGTGCTTTCAACCTTCTGTTGTCTTTTTGCTATAACAATGTGGCAATAATCAATACGCTATATTCTGTATGTTGATGAAAAGCATTTTAAATGTCATAATTGGATGGTTGCATCTGCACAACACAATAATTTCACGTCTTGTCAGATACAGCAGAAATGGAAAATTATATTATTAAAGGGCGACTTTTATATTTTTCAACCTGGACCCTATTTTGTGTCTTGTAGGCACAGAACAGAGGTTCAGTGACGAACCCCCTGTGGATCCCCTGAGTACCCACTAACCAGCACAAAGCCTTTTTAGTTTTTTAGCCTTCGGTGTCTGATTTACTATAGAAGATATACAATTCAGTTTAAGAACATACACTTATATTATTTCATATTTATTAAATCATTATTCGTAAAGGATTTTTGAATTTATGCAAATTGTAAATATATATATTTTAAATCTTAAGTACTTCCTGGGGTGCCTTCAAGTACCCCCATGAGTACTCGTACCCCCATTTGTATCAAATCTTTGTGTTTGATGTTATATAATGTTTGAGTGTCGGGTTCGCCCCCTTTGTTTTTCTTTACAGAATTATGTTTGTTTTCTTTCCGAGGATTTTATTGAGGAGAATCCAATGACTTGGACATTTAGTGTGTCGTTAGTGTGTAATTCTTATTTTGGTCAAATGAGCATGCATTGACTACAAATTATTCAGGTGGTCTCTTTGTGGAGTATAACATATTTATGAAACTTATAATAAACTTATGTCTCTGTAATCTTTTTTATCATTTCAGATGAATGCATGAGATCCTTAATTTCATACATCAGCGTTGCTGTTGTAGTAACCATAATTCTAATTGCAATTCTAATTGAATTCCTATGTTGGAAAAGACGCAACTCTGGTGAGTCAGCAACACCTTTTCTGTTAAAAGGAGATTGAAACTTGTTTTGTTTGCAGCTGATAAATCCTGAAATCCACCAAAAAGAGGCATGATATCTGTACCAAAGTCAGGATTCAAATCATTTTTAGCGCCGAAAGGTACTGGAGCAGCTCCGCTAGGGGAGGGAATCATTGGATAAATCTAATCCAAACACCAAACCACAAAGTTTGACCAAAAATATTATATTTTATCAATCTAAAGATACTTGAAGAATCTTTGTCTGTAAAAAGATTCATGACCATGATTGTAAAGCAAATCAAAGTGGTGACGTGGAGCTTTTTATGAGAACCAAACACAGCAAGCATCAAGTTTAATAGCAGAAACGGTAGATTACAGTTATTCAGGAGACACTATGTTATTCTGTTTCTACTCTGTTTGAGAATTTCTAGCAATGGTAGTAACTGAAATGTCAATAATGAAATGCTAAAATACCTATTTGTTCTCACACAGAAGATGAACATAAATGCAGCAAGCATCAGAGAGAAGTCGATGAACTGAAGACGGGCCTTCGTGACCAAGATGAGACCATCCGCAGACTAAAGGAAGAAGTTCAGGACCTCAGATCGAAGCAGAGTCCTGTTGAGGGCCATCATGACCAGTCTACGACTTACAGGAATCCCTCTAAGTCTTCACAAGGTGTTTCAAAACCCATTAACCTCCCCCCAGAACAGGTGCGCCAAGACATCAATCCAAAACCAGCAGCCTCAACCAACAGCAACCGTCACTTCTCCCAGAACAAAGATTCAAAACCCATCATCAAACAAAACGCAACACAAATTCCAGGGCCCAATTCCCAGATTCCAAGGATCAGCCACAACAACGACATCCCTGCTGAGGAATCACATGCTGGCCGATTGAGGAGCGTGTCTGTCTCTCAGCCCCATTCAAACAGTGCTAAGGCCCAACGTAGATCCAGCATCTCAGCTCGGCCAAGTAACCGCTTCAGTGTTCTGGCAAATCTACACGAAGATGGTTCAGAGCCGTTGCTCTGAACCAGAAAACGAGTAGAGATTTGTGATCAGTTTATGTGGCTTTAAAACAATCTGCCTACCGATGTTTATATAATGTTCGGTACCCATGAGCCTTAGCCTACCGATGTTTATATAATGTTCGGTATCTCTTTAGTTAATTTTAAATGACCATTTATTTGTATTGCAAATGTATTTAATCTTTTCAACAAACAATTTATTTTGTTTATTGTCAAGTTGTTCAAAGCTTCTTTTTTGCGTATTTTACATTACATTTCATTTAGATGATGCTTTTATCCTAAGCGACTTACAATAAGTGCAATTTCTTCAATACAGTTAAACTACAAAGTGCTATCAGTAAGAGCCATTCCAGTGCTACTAAAGTGCTACTACGGTGCTAATTTCTTATAAAAGGTATAGCTGGAAAAGATGTGTTTTTAGTTTGCGACGGAAGATGTAGAGACTTTCTGCTGTTCTGATGTCACTGGTGAGCTCATTCCACCATCGAGGAGCCAGGACAGAGAACAGTCGAGACTTTGTTGATTGAAGTGTAACCTAAAAAGTAAGAATGTACAACACACAGGGAAGCAAAATGCTGGATGCAAACAGATAATGGACTCTAGCTCAGAACTCAGAGCCTCAAGGGTTCGGATGTTTTTAACCACAAGGCTGCTAACAGTGTTGGATGAGCCACCTGTCAATCAAACTCTTAGCGAAGCCAGTCGGGAGAAGAGCGAAGACATCTTTGCCTTCACTGTCTTTCTTTGCTCTTCTTTCAAAGAAATACTCTCCAGTTCTGATGCTGTGCATCTATGCCAACGTCTTTGTAGGAGCTGCCATTGTTGTTTTGAACCTGACTCCTGACGAGATGGATAGCTTGTTTTGTGGTTTTAGTTAGTCATGAATTCAGATTTGATTGAAAGGATTTGGGATATTTTCTATGACAGTTTGTGGTTCATGGTAGTTTTTTTTCTATCACTTTTTTTTGTCCAGGATGTTTCATTTCCTGTTTGCTTGTCTACCCGGCATGAGGCTGATGACAGGTGTGAACTTGTGTTATACATTTAACTTGTGTTGTTCTTGATCATGTCAAAGTGTAAATAAAATAGACTAAATCCAATTCTTCTTATTGTTGTTATTAAAGGACACATGTTCAACAGAATGACTGTGATGTGTTTAAACTAAACCACAGCTGCAGTTTAGACCTCAGCTTTTAAGAGATGAAAGACCTTTCATTTCACACCACACAATTTCACTCCTCTTCTCTTAAATTGTGTTTTGGTGATTTCCTGTGAAGCCAGGATGTGGGCTGACTTTCTATCTACCGGTACCTGAGAAGAAGAAGACGGACAACATCAAGACACGATGGGGATCACATCAATCTGCCTGATGCTCTGTGAGAAATTTAACTTGTTTTTAAAAAATATATTGCTTTCTGCTTTCTATTATCATCTATTTATCCTCCTTACAGCTCTTTCAACCTTTTATTGTGCTAGAAAAGAGCTTAAATATCTTCACAAAACACTCCAGACAATGCAGTGTTTTATCTCATAACTATTTTCACTTTATAACCACATAATCTACATCGTCTTGTTTTATTTTCTGGACCAAATGCCACATTTACCTGGCTGTTCAAAAAGACTCATCAAACCAAATCCTAAGAAAAGGATAAAATCTAACCATTATTAACCACACAATTATTCTCCCACTATATTTAACACTTAAAAAGAACTATTGGATCAGCTGGAAAATGCAGTGTCACAAAACCGTTTTTCTTTTTAGAGATGTTTACAGGACAGAGACGCTACAAACACATGATGAATTTATGAATTTTATTAAACTACTCAACATTGTGTAAATGAGTTAAAAAATACATCTACAGCAGTAAAAATAATCAAGAAACATCATATACAACATACACTGCACAATGAGGAAAGAATGTGAATTATTCTTTTCTGATTATACTTACATGTACAGAAGTAAATTATCTGAATACGCATACTTCCACCTCTGCAATGGATGTAATGTGATGTAATCCTCCAGGCAAATATGTGAACGATGCATACAACTAATAGAATAAGAAAATGTTCACACAATTACAGCTTTACGATCTGTACAACAACCAACAACCTCAACCTGATGCTTTTTACATTCCTCCTTGTATTTCAGCCACGTTGGTCATCCACCCCAACAGATCTCAGTTCTTCTTGTACGACTCCATCACGCTGACGTGTGGAGAGGCAGGAAACTCTGACGGTTGGGTGTTAAAGAGAAACACCTCCTCTCACACTTCTCAGTTGTGCAACTCTGACTGGGGAGTTTCATCCTCAGCGACGGAGTCCTCCTGCGTCATTGAGGATGCCTATCCATCAGACAGCGGCGTGTACTGGTGCCAGTCTGAGCTGGGCGAGAACAGCCACAGCGTCAACATCACCGTGACTGGTAACGCCCCCATGAGCATGGAGCGTTCATGTATTTATGCTTGAGGACTAAAATGTTTGGGACCCATTAGCCTTTGCCTATCAATGTTCATAAAATGTTCGGTACCCATTAGCCTGACTTTAGACTGACTTTATGCTCTGCTCTTGACAATCTAAAAGGTCCAGATTAGAACCTGAGAACGATGACGTGTAGTTCTGGTTTTCAGATGGCGATGTCATCTTGAAGAGCCCCGCACTTCCTGTGACCGAAGGCGATGAAGTAACACTTCTGTGCTCATCCAAAGAAGACAAGAACAGAAAAGCCACGCCGGATTCATCTGCAAAGTTCTACAAAGATGGGGTTGACCTCGGCTCTCAATCTGCAGGAAGCCTGGCCTTATTGAAGGTGTCCAAGTCTGACGAAGGTTTCTACAGCTGTGAACTCCCCACAGGAGGAAGGTCCCCACAGAGCAGGCTGACTGTTAACGGTAACGCTGATGTGCTGTGCTCTTTGTATACAATTCAGCATAAAGTAACACAATATCTATAAATCCGAAAGTTACACTATTGTAGCAATACGTATTGTTTGCTCGGGTACTCAACTCGACAGCCATTGCTTCCTGCATTTTTACTCAAATGCTGTTGAAATGTCAACATATTTTTTTACTTACTTTACTCAAGTGTTTGTATTTTATCCTACTTTCTAATTGTTCTGATTGATCTAAATGGGCTTAGCATTGACAAACTGCAGCATTAAAATGCTCGTACATGTTTTTGTTGGGGATGAAAAAGAATTTTAAAGGAGCCATTCTGCATAACGACTACTTTTATGTTTGATGTACATTTTGATGCCAATGCTTTTCATTCCCAGCAAGTCAAATCCGACAGAGAACTGTGAAGGACCAACGTTACGTTGTAGCGCCAGTCGAGTCGATACCTGAGATTATTATTCCTTTTTAAGTAGAACCTTCCAATTAGAACCATGTAGGCATTAGTAGGCATTTAAAATACAGCTATGAACACTCTAGCATCAAAAAATATTTGCAGATAATTTCATTAAAAAACATTTAGAGTGCACTCTGTAGAGGTTCTTCTTCGTGATGGTGATTAAATAAAATAGTTATTGATAATGCTTTTCATTTGAGTTCCAGATTGATATGATATTGTCTATATAACCCCAGTAACAGTCTCAACCAATCAAATGCCCTCTCCTCTTCCTCCTCGTGTGCCTGTCAGCAGCCCGAGCTGAGCCTCCTTCTTGCATATCGATGCCCCGGCTGTTGTGTGTCGTCCTGCTGGTTGTCCTCCACGCCGTCATGCTCATAGCCTGTGTGAGCGTCCGCAGGGCCTTGGCTAAAGGTGGGAACCATAACAGTAGAAAAATGAACTGCAAGTTAACATTTATGTTTGACATTAATATGAATACTTGCCACCAGTCAGCATTTAAACAAATCGCCAACAATTCACATTTGATTGCTTCGTTTAGCTGTTCAACAACATGTTCTGTGTTGTTCAGCATTTCTATAATCGCGTATCTCCTCTTCCTGCAGCTCGAGCTGAATCCAAGAGAAGCGCTTCCCCAGAGAGATGAGTCTTGTTTCCTGCTGCTGGACGGGTTCATATGCCGGGCAATGATTTATGGAGATAATTTACTCTTGTTGGGTCGCTTATCTTCACTAAACACAATATTGGACTAAATTTGTGGCCTTTTATTCTTACCGACTGGCACATACGCTGAGTATATCTATAAATGTTTATTCTTTTAATCAAACTATTGTCTCTCATTCATTTGTGTCCTTTAAGGAATACTGTATGCTTTGAATCCTCATTGTTAGTTTAAATACTACATTTTATCACTTTTTCATGGACACACCCAGATTTCACTAAATGTTTGCTCATGGGAATTTGGTTTAAAGTTATGGAAGAGTCCTGGAACTCTATTGGTCAGAATGTGTATGAACCCTGGTATAAAAACCTTGTCTTGGAGTCATAATGAGGCATAATGAAGTCATTAAAGATGTTAATTTGACCGTAATCATAACACCATATCGTCTTAGAAGGTGAAAGCTGAATTATTATTTTTATTTATATAATTACTGATTACCAATGCAGAAACTTTAGAAAAGGTGTAGTGTTGTTTGATTTAGAAGTCTGGTGACTGCAGAGCTTTCCTTCAAAGTCTTAGTTGAATACATGTGTGGAGGAAGTATAATTCACTTCAGCATCGTTAAAATTATTGTTAGAATTATTTAAAAATAAAAATCAGCAATGTGTTTTGTACGCAAAATGACTTGAATGAATAATAATTTAAAAAAAGCTTAGTCAAACTCTTTACATGTTTTTGGTGCAAACATCTTACTTTGTAAAGCTTTCAGATAAACAAAGTGGAGTAAAAAGTCATAATGTTTCCCTAAAGCAAAGTACAAGAACCTCAACATTCAACTTAAATAATTGAGTAAATGTATTCATTAATATTCAACTCTTTTGATTTAATCCAATAAAAGCTCTGCGGTGACTTGCAGCCTGAGCCACATAATCCAAACAGCAATTATATTAAAGAATTTAGCATAATTAAGGAAATAAATCTGTAAAACTTAAACGTAGTCTGCAGATGACCTCTTGACCTGTCACACACTGTCTGTGCAGCTTGTTTCACTTGTCTTAAAAACAATTCTCTGAATCAACGCTGCCCTCTAAGAGCATTTACTTTCATTTCTCTTATAAAAAGGATAACACGGTTTAATTTTTCTGTGACTCTGTGAAATCTTTCCTTAAAAATGAACTTTTCTGGTAAAAGAGGAACAAGAGGAGAGACATTTCTAAGAAATGAATTACTGAAGAGAAGAATGTCGTTTACGGTATCTTACCAGCATTCTGCTTTTTTATGGGTTTCAGTTACATACTTACTTATTATAATTCATGTTTACAGTTCTCAGCAACAATTTAGAGAGTACAAAGTTAATATGACAGAAAAATATTCAAGTTTTAACAAACCGGAATTCCGTTTCAAATGATTTAGTAATGAAAAGCACAAAAAAAGGTTTATTCATTTTACTAAGCCATAATGATAAGATGTTATTAAGATAATTAACTATTGTTATGTACAACATGTATTCTAAAGCTGATTATAATGTTTTATGTCATGTCCAGCATCTTCGTGCTCTTACTCAAAAGTTGTTTGTCATTTCATTGTTTTCCCCCAATATATCATTTAAAGTATTGCATATCTTAAAAAGGGATCAATTAAAAGTTGCAGTGAGTTTGAATGTGTGGATGTAAAATTATAATAAACATAATGCTGAAGCTAAGGGCACTCCCACTTTCATGCATCCCAAACTATAAGGACCAGACTTCCTCTTTCGGCTCAGTTCAGGTTTGAGGAAGACCGGCGGACACCAGAGACCCTGAGGCGGTGAGCGTTTACCCTCTTTTCATGCTTTGATATTAAGTTGTTCAATTTGTAATTTTAATGAATACAAACAGCACACCTGCCATATGTTTTGCATCTTTACGTGTTTTAAAATGAGATTTAAATGTTTTGTCAGTTAAAATCTATATTCACTTGTAGACACTTGGAAACATGTTGGATTCCAGTGTTTTAAAAATACATTATCACAGGAATTCATATAAATATTATCACAGGAATTTTGTTTTTTAATTATTTATGGCAAAGTAACTTTTGTTATGCTTTTTTGCATAAACAAAAACTACCATAAACTGCTTGGGGTTCATAGGCCATTAATTGATGTGCATGCAACTTTTTTTAAATAGATATTTTATTATTGTTTTGTTTTTTGTGTACAGTTTTGTATTCAACGTTTATTTGTATTTAAATTAAATATTTAGTAAATACATTTAATAGATTTGTACATTTCAACAATGAGGTGATTCAAAGTGCTTCACATAAAACCATTAAAAGCATTTAAATATAATGCAGAAGAAAAAACAATTAAGAACATTCATTTTAAAACATTTAAAAACAGACAAAAAACTAAAAAAGAATAAAAGTTGCAGTTTAAGAAATAAAATGCATCAGTGAGATGCAGAAATGTATTTAATATCCTTGAATCTGGTTTAATTAAAGGCAACAGCAAACAGAAAAGTCTTCAGTCTGGATTTAAAGGAGCTGGGGGTCTCTGAGGGTCTCTGAGGTCTCTGGGGGTCTTTGAGGGTCTCTGAGGGTCTCTGAGGGTCTCTGAGGTCTCTGGGGGTCTCTGATGGTCTCTGAGGTCTCTGAGGGTCTCTGAGGGTCTCTGAGGTCTCTGGGGGTCTCTGATGGTCTCTGAGGTCTCTGAGGGTCTCTGAGGGTCTCTGAGGGTCTCTGAGGTCTCTGGGGGTCTCTGATGGTCTCTGAGGTCTCTGAGGGTCTCTGAGGGTCTCTGAGGTCTCTGGGGGTCTCTGATGGTCTCTGAGGGTCTCTGAGGGTCTCTGAGGTCTCTGGGGGTCTCTGATGGTCTCTGAGGTCTCTGAGGGTCTCTGGGGGTCTCTGAGGGTCTCTGAGGGTCTCTGAGGGTCTCAGCAGACCGGCAGCTTTCCGTGACCTTGTTCCAGATATGCATAGCAGAAAAGCTGAGAGAAAAGCTGGAGTTATGTGATCCACTTTCCTGATCTTAGTGAGGACATTTTTTTTTCCCATTTGTTTTTAACAGAGGCCTGTGAACAGTAAGTCCACTAAGTATTCAAGTCCCAAGCAGACAAACAAAATCTAACACAAATAAAACTAAAATAAATTAAACATTGATTTACTGTATTACACAGTACTGTATACACATACATACCCCCTCATCCTTCATTTCCAGAGAACCTCCAGAAGAGAACAGCCCTCACTTACCTGCCGTTCCCTCCTCGGACCTCATGCTACAGTGCTGGATGCTGACGTCCCTGAAGATGCATCGCCTCCTGCCCCTCGCAGCTCTCCTCCTGTCCATCCCGCCCACGGTAAACAAAGTGGTGCCGTCCATATCGGACTGTGCAGAGTTTTTCCTTCAGCAAACTCCGCCACACATCCCGGGAATCTTGGAGAACGGGAACATCCTGAACCAGAACAGATACAAACCCATCTGCCAGACTTGGAAGGACACAGAGAGATTTGTGACGCTTTACGACATCCAGAACAAGATCCCAGTGTTTTCTGCCTCCAAGTACATAGGGTCAAAGGGCATAGGGTCAAAGGGCAAAAGGCCCCCAGAAAATTGGAAAATAGAACCACAGGTGATTTTATATTTTTGTTACTAAGTTACAACTATAATATTGTATTTTTGACTGATTTATACAGCTCCAAATCCATAGAATTGGCATCACTACTGCATTTCTAGTTACATTTTGCAAAAACGTCTAGTGGAAAGCTGATATGGTAATACTACTGCAATACTACACAGATGGGACAACTATATATATATATATTTATACCACTGACACTACTGATAACAATACTCATCATCCATCCATTATCTGCAAACACTTATCTTAATTGTGTTCACATTGCATGAGATTGGTGAGAAAAATAAAACTTGTAGTTCTCTTGCATAATGCTATTAGTTAAGCATACCCAATACATAATACAAATTACAGAAATACAGAAAAATACACAAAGTGCCCACTTTTCCTGGATCATTTTTGCAGATAGGAGGCTTTGCACCTTACTGTTACTGTACGTTTAGTCTGCTTTACCATCAGTAACTAACCCTTCTAATTGTTACAGCTAGAGGACAACAGCAACAACATGGAGTATTCATTCAAACAGCAGATTTACCACAACCAGGCAGGGGATTGCGATTACGCCAACCAAGGGTACGACAGAGGGCATTTATTTCCAAGCTCTTACGCATCGACCGAAGACGATAAGAAATCTACATTTACCCTGACCAACGTTGTTCCACAAGAAGGAACGTTCAACAAGGGAAGCTGGAGCAGAATGGAGCAATGCATCAAATGTGTTCTGGATGAGTACTGCAAAAACAATAACGACATCATAGAAGGCTTTTTGGTAACTGGAGCACAGCCCGGCACCAAAAGCATCAATAACAAGGTGAATGTTCCTTCCAAGCTCTGGTCAGCATTCTGCTGCTTCAGCCACAATGTGGTGCCTGGAGGCGAATGGATAGCAAGCGCACATTGGGGCGAAAACGTTGCAGAAGATATTCATGCAGATTTACGTCTGCAGACAAAGACGTTGGAAGAGCTCTCTGATGAACTGGGAACATTGAACTCACAATTTGACATGTTTCCTGGAACACGTTGTCCTCGCGACACAACTGTCACTCAGTTGTACCCAAAACTTAGCAAAAATTGCAATTGCCCACGACCCATTTCAACGACTTCTGCCCCGACCACGACCTCTACCCCTCCAATTTCAACATCTGCTCCTCTTAGTACAACATCTGCTCCTCTTAGTACAACATCTGCTCCTCTCAGTACAACATCTGCTCCTCTCAGTACAACATCTGCTCCTCTCAGTACAACATCTGCTCCTCTCAGTACAACATCTGCTCCTCTTAGTACAACATCTGCTCCTCTCAGTACAACATCTGCTCCTCTTAGTACAACATCTGCTCCTCTCAGTACAACATCTGCTCCTCTCAGTACAACATCTGCTCCTCTTAGTACAACATCTGCTCCTCTTAGTACAACATCTGCTCCTCTTAGTACAACATCTGCTCCTCTTAGTACAACATCTGCTCCTCTTAGTACAACATCTGCTCCTCTTAGTACAACATCTGCTCCTCTTAGTACAACATCTGCTCCTCTTAGTACAACATCTGCTCCTCTTAGTACAACATCTGCTCCTCTCAGTACAACATCTGCTCCTCTCAGTACAACATCTGCTCCTCTCAGTACAACATCTGCTCCTCTCAGTACAACATCTGCTCCTCTCAGTACAACATCTGCTCCTCTCAGTACAACATCTGCTCCTCTCAGTACAACATCTGCTCCTCTCAGTACAACATCTGCTCCTCTCAGTACAACATCTGCTCCTCTTAGTACAACATCTGCTCCTCTTACTACCACATCTGCTCCTCTTACTACCACATCTGCTCCTCTTACTACCACATCTGGCCCAACAACTACTATTCTTCCAACAACCACCTTGCCCCTGACCACAACAACTACCCCAGCAACCAATCCAACCACGAATCCTCCTACAACTACTAAACCCCAAACTACTACCATGCCACCAACAACCACAGTCCCTATGACAACCACCAAAACCACAACAGCTACAACAACTACTTCCACTACAACAACAACCACAACCACCACAACTACAAAGAAGAAAGATCAGGACAAAAAGGAAAAGGACATTAATCAGAGGAATAATGAAAACCCATCAGTAGATATAGTACCATCATTACCTATTCCAGGCAGTGGAGGGTTTCTTGGGGGTCTCTTATCTGGTTTAACAGGAATATTTGCCGGAATAGGAGGTGCCTTTTCAGGATTGGCAACAGTTTTGGTACCACTGGTAGGGACTGTGGCAAAAATTGTCCCTCCTATCATAGTGCCTCCTGTTAACATTGCTCCTAAAACTACTACTGCTCATTCAAGCAATGAGCATCCTGCTGCCACTAGCGTTCCTAAAGCTACTACAACTGTTGTGTCTGTTACAACTCCTGCAATTCCACCTGAGGTTATTGCTACTCTTCCAGACCTTTCTGTATCTTCTCCCACCTCCAGCAGTCCTCCAGACAGTGAGTTTGTTGAACCAACAAGTCCTCGCAAAACTCCTACCATTCCAGTAAAGGCCATTACTATTCATCCAGCAACTACTACCCAACAAGTATCGTCCATTTCACCGACCGTGGCAAAGCATCCAACAACAACGATGCTCCAAACAACATCCATCCATGCAAAGTCTACTGTGGCATCAAGCACAGCTACGACTCAAACAGCTATCATTTCTGAGGAAAGCACTTCTGCCGAACCTTCTCCGGCTACTGCAACAGTTTCCGCCGTGCCTCAAACTGCCACCACCACTTTAAGTGAAATCACTTCCACCTCAACTGATCCTCAACTTACATCAGCCACTACTCTCCTTGCAAAATCAACTACTGCTGAGCCATCAACTTCCCCAACATCTCAGAATAGTGTGTTCGTTCCTTCAAGCAGCTTTTCTCCTAATCAGACGAGCACAGCTGCCTTTCAAACCGTGAATGCTTCAAATCCAACGTTCAGTGTTTCTCCTTCAAACTCCACGAGACCTCCAGCTTCAACAGATCATCGCATCTCCTCCACTCATAGTCCGCCTTTCCCTTCAGCTCCTTCTGAAACCTCCATTCCTCCGACCATGTTTTACCCTCCATTTTCTCATTCAAATTCCTCCATCCTGAGTCCCACACAAATATATATTTCTCACTACTACCAGAATGTTCTTGGGTACTACCAAATGTTATACCATTACCAGAATAACAACTAGCAGATGTTTTGCATTGAAGAAGTCATGCTTGGCATCTCAATCAAAGATTGATGTTTCTAATTCTCAGTTCATCAATTTGCATCTATTCTTATAAAATGATCTATTACCTTAAATCTCTTCACGAATCAAAATGAGTGTAAAATCTATAGATTGTAGACAGATTGTGTACATTTTGTGACATGATGTGATTTTATTCAATGATTTGATTGAGTTTATTTTCCTCTTCAATGTGTTTTTAAATGCATTTATTTGTCTTATGTGCATCATTTTAAATTGCCTTTGTGTTAGAAAGGTGTTATGGAAATAAACTTGCCTCGCCTCAAAACCAAATGAACTCTATTTTTTAAGATTCAAAAGACAGGATGTTGCATGTGTACAGATTGTTTATGATTTTCTTTTCTTTTGGGTTGTACAAAATAAACAAAGACACATACACCAACAACCTCTGACAGAAACCAGTTGCTTTCTAAACTTGTTCTGCAGGGGATTTAGTTGAAAAAGAATAATATGGTCTGCGTAAGACAATATAAGCAAATAAATAAAAACATAATATAAAAGGAATGCTAATAATATAAATTTGCAGAAATACAAATCCCTTAAAAATAACTTAATATGACAATGTGATTAATATGACACAAATTATATTTGTTTCTGCCTGCCACTATGATTAAAGTGGTTTACATCAAAATGGCCACTAGGTGGCGTAAACGACTCATCAGATTCTGGTTGGGGAGCTGAGAGATCTGCAGAGCTGAAAATTCCATCAATTTGTTGTTACACCTGAAGGCATCACTCCTTCACTGCGAATTGAGATTGCATAGCTCCTCTGACCCGCGTTTGCTGCTTGTGTTTTTCACAAGTGTTGAATTTGAATTGGTTTGACAGTGACAGTGAGTCGAGACATTTAGGTAAAAACAAAAAAAAGAAATTCTACATTTTGTCAAAAGTCAACGCTTTTTAGTCAGAAAAGTGTTTATTTGTTTGAGTTTTTCTAAAACAAAAGTAATTAATAAAAATCAGGTGTGGTCAAGCTTACGTGAGCTCATAGCAGGAAAACATTAATAGTGAATCATCAGCAGAAGTAAAGAGGACATATATGTTCAAGGCTATAAGAAACAATTAGAGTGACTCCATTCTAGTCCTGTTTTTAGAATCTCAAAACTATACACACATATATTTACATAATATTTAATATCTACAAGATTGTATTTCTGTGTTGGTAATATTAATAAATGAGACACTTAAAATGCAAAACAAACCCTGTGCAGGACAAATAAAAAAAAAGTTAAAAAAAAAAAAACTTAGTTGAGTATTTTTACAATTTTCAGCAAAGTATGGGAAAAAAAGTTTAAAAAAATATTTTTCCCAGTTTCAGACGTGAAAGTATAAAACTTCAACACGGGTTGTGTCTCCCATCAGGTGGCTTTTGGTTTGAGTGTTGAGTAGAAGGTTGATGAATTAACCATTTCTGAGAAACACACACATGCAAACCGTTAAAAAGCTGTAAATCGTGAAATCTGGAAGAAATGCATCTAGAACTGTTCTTTCACCTTTAATAATGCTTTAATAATCGTTTATTTCATTATATTTCGTCCGTCGCAATAATGTGAATGCACAAAGTAACTTGTAAGTGAATTACTAAGTGTAATATTTCATGTAATTATTATTATTTAGCAAATGACTTTCCTGCCATTTTGTCCGTAGTCCAAAAGGGTTTTCACATGTTTGTCCTGTTTATTATTTTATTTGTTTGTACATTTATTATGTCAACCGTTGCTGGTTATTTTTGGCCTACAGTGTGTTTGCACTAGTGAGGGTTACCTCCGTCCTCCTTTGGTGGCACTTCCTGTCCGATGGTGACATCCGTGTACGACACGTCCGGGTCGACTTTACCTGCAGCCCAACACGCCTCACGTTACACATCCAGGCCCACAGGTGTTTAGGCAAAGTACAGTGATCACAAACGATGACGGGAAATACGGTAATCTGAGGATGTTTTACGCATCTCCTTTTTATGTGTAAGAAATTATTAGTGGTTTATCAGATTACATTTTTTATTTCAACCTGAAGACAACATAAACTGCACAACGTGTCAACATGTAAACAAAAGGTAGACAACAACAATCCACAAATACTGTATTTTTTGGACAAACAACATTTTATCCATGCAAAGATATATATTTTTCAATCTTCCATTCTGATTTATTTACAGCATTGATGTGTGTTTTCATAGTTTTGGGACATCAATGGAGCTCTTTGGCACAGAAGTACATTACGTTACATTAACTATCCTGTACATTTGTTGTTGGTTTTGTTGTTTTCAAGATATTTGTTGAGCATCGAATGAAATACCACCAGACTTATCATTGGAAGCTAAAATGGCTGACTGACCTTTGCGGTTCCTCCAGAGGCACAGCAGCATCGCAGAGGCCAGCAAGAGGCAGACGCCCACCACAGGAAGTAGAATGCTTACGAGAGGGAAATGAGAAGATTCAAGACGCCGAGCTAGAACACAACAAATGTGGTCGTCAGGTTTGTCTCTAATGAACACACGACCGATCTCCTCTTCCGTGTGCGGGTAATCTGCAAAGCATCCCTCCCATTGGCTCACCTCTGACAGCCAGCCAGCTGCCTCGCGACTCTCCAGCTCCTACGATGTCACACCTGTAGAGCCCTTCGTCCGACTTTAAAACACCGAGGATGGTCATGTGTCCTGTGGAGCTGTTGCCGATGTGGACGCCATCTTTGTAAAATTGGAAGAGATTGGAGGAGGACGTCGTCTCACTGATGCAGTGAAGAGTCACTGATTGTCCCTCCTGCACAGGGAGGACCGGACTCTGCAGGATCACAGAACCTCCTGAATGACAGAACGGGGTCACCAAATGGTTTTGAGGTTGAGTAGCTTAAAAGCTGCAAATCCAGATCACGTAGAATCTTTTTTTTCTACAGATTAAATGAAGATTGTGAGCTTCAGTGTTTGGGTATTTTGTTACTTTCAGATAGAAGCAGGCTAACTGTTTACACCCGCTTCCAGTCGTTGTGCTAAGCTAAGCTAGCTAAGCTAACTTCCAGTAGCTACACATTACATTACATTTAGCTGACGCTTTTATCCAAAACGACTTACATGCTATAAAGTAGTCACAGCAACAGTGAGCAATTAGGGTTAAGTGTCTTGCTCAAGGACACATCGACATGGACTAGCGGAGCCGGGGATCGAACCACCGATCTTGGACCTGCAAACCACTGAACCACAGTCGCCTCCTAAACATGTATTGTACAGACACAAGAGTGGTATCTACCTTCTCATCTTACAAGGCAAACGAGTATTTGCCAAACTTTCCTTCAACTATGTCGCGGCGTGTCCGTCCAGCTGGTCTCACTGAATGTCACGTGGTGGACAAGACAATTTGTGAGTAATTTAGGGTTCAACAACGTCATTTACAACAACGTCAGCATGCATGCGTGTGAATATGCTACACTCAGAGCAGGTGACGTCGTATAAAAAGTGAGAAAAACTACTGATGGGTGAAACAAACCCAGGACTTTCCACCAGGAGACCTTGGTTTGAGTCCCAAAAGTGTTGTTGAGTTACTTTGAAGTCTGTGTTCTTCCGTTCTTTTGTTACATTGTTCACGCTTTACTTTAATTACGCCCAACCATGATGTTTTCTAAAACTAAATGGTCATGTAGCCTCAAGCTAACTGTATGGTCATGTAGCCTCAAGCTAACTGTATGGTCATGTAGCCTCAGGCTAACTGTATGGTCATGTAGCCTCGAGCTAACTGTATGGTCATGTAGCCTCAGGCTAACTGTATGGTCATGTAGCCTCAAGCTAACTGTATGGTCATGTAGCCTCAAGCTAACTGTATGGTCATGTAGCCTCAGGCTAACTGTATGGTCATGTAGCCTCAAGCTAACTGTATGGTCACGTAGCCTCAAGCTAACTGTATGGTCACGTAGCCTCAAGCTAACTGTATGGTCATGTAGCCTCAAGCTAACTGTATGGTCATGTAGCCTCAAGCTAACTGTATGGTCACGTAGCCTCAAGCTAACTGGCAGAAAGAAATTGACATGCAATAAACCTAAAATGTGTTAAAGTATTTCTCTATAAAGCTTCCTGTGAGATCTGGTTGGACTGCCTTTGCTAAAATCAAAGCAATATTCCAACGAAAGCAAAACAAGACTAAATATAATGCAGATTGTTGGCGCTCTGTGTGCATGTGTTGGTGCTGTGGTTCTGTGTGGGTTGTTGGGTCGGACCCACCGGTCACAGTGATGTTGACGGGGCCGCTGCACTCTCCGGCTCCAAACTTGCACCAGTACACGCCGGTGTCCAATGGGAAAACGTCACTGATGAAGCAGTGGGACTCGTTGGTTTGGCCCCAGCCTTCAGAGCACTCCTGGTTCATGTGCACCGATGTGTTTCTCTTCACGGTCCAACCAGAGGACTTCCCCGACTCCCCACAGCTCAGCGTTACAGACTCATACTGAAAGAACTGGGATCTGTTGGGAACTACTCTCAGAGAGGCTGAAAGACAACGAGAGAGGGTGGCATTTATATTTTGCCATTAATAATTTGTCAAATATTGAACTGCAATGCATTATAAGGCCAAAGTCCCAAATGACACACCAGTCACCTCTTGCCACACCAGTCACCTCTTCACACCTTTGCAGCTGCAGGATGTGACATGCAAACATGTGAGACTAGCTGCTGCGAGTGTGAACTTAACATAACGGATAGAAATATGAGGCTGCACGTCATTCTTGTTGCATCCGCAGCCTTTTGAGCGATGCTGCTTAATAAAAAGAGGGACATAGTTTTGCATTCAGAGGTTCTGCTCTTCTTCTTTTCTCTGTAACAGTAATTTACTCATTTAAACACTTTGAAATTGCCCTTTCAAAAAAGTAATACTTGCTTTAAAATGTATGCAACTGCTAGTATTATTTTGGGTTTTTTTCATGAAAACCTATACTAAAAAAATACTGGAGTAATATGTGCACACATTTAGTAGAAGTACATACATTTTGAAAGTACACAGTGCATTATAAATACAATTTATTCTGTTGAAGAGTTAAAAAGGAGTCAATTGAAAATAAGTAAGTGTTGGATATAAAGTACACTAATAGGAGTAAATATGTTTTAACAATGGCAAGAGTCAGTTAAAACAACACTTAGTTGGTCTAACACTTGTAGTATTATTTACACTTGTAGTGTTATTTACACTTGTAGTGTTATTTACAAAAGTGTAAATAATACTACAAGTGTTATTTACATCTTAGTGTCAAATCACTTCTCAGTGTAATGTAAAATATGAACTCTTTCTAGAGTAGAATTGACTCTGAAGTTTTAACACTATCTTCAGTGTAACTTTAACTCTGTAGATAGGGACCATATGTTCACTGACTCAGTGTTAAATTGACTCTTTAAGTGTTGCAATAGCACTGTCAATTTTACTGTGTATATTCTAATTTAAATAACAGGCTTCCTCTTATTTTCTGAAATGGTGGAAAACATCCAATTTCATTTTAACATTAAATAATAAAATAATACAAATTTTAAAATCTAAGAACAGATGCTCATAATCTTAGTACTCACTGACGATGGTGCAGAGCGTCGTGATCTCCATGCTCAACGGACTGAGGGGCTGCATGACCCTGATGAGGACGCTGTTTGTGCAGGATGTCGTCGCTTTAAAACCACAAGACTTCATCCAACCAGGTGACCTAAAATGTGTTGCTGTGAAAATAGGAAGTGGTTACAGTTCATTACTCAAGACCCGCTAAGTGGGTTATTCTGTATTTATTTGTACCAAATAGTCTTTTAATTGAGTTTAAAAAAAGAACAGTTATGTGAATGTGTACTTTTTTCACAGCACTGTAACATCAATCCTGGATTACTACTCGTGACAATTCAACCGGGGCCTTGAGCCTAGTTTTAGATTTTTGTCCGTTTGATTACTTTGAAATTTGCGAAATTTGTTTAATATCAGCTTGTTAAAGCCAGTTAGGGAACTAATCAAATCATAACAAAGATATTTGCTCGAAAGTTAATACATTATATATTATAAGTTATTATATTTAATAATTTATTGTATATTATAAGTTAATATATTTATATTCGGCTTGTCGAGACGATGCACCTGGAGGAGCTCTCTCCCAGTAACGTTTAATCTACGGCAATAATAACTAATGTCAGTGTAAATAAAGCTTTTCATCAAGTTTAATCAATCTTCTGTCCTCTTCCTACTGACTAATATTGTTATGATGCACAATACAAAATAAAAACTATGTCTTGCCTACAAATATTTTGGGCTTGTGTGTATCAACAAATATTAATAAACAAGGAACAATCATTATTTTACATTTATTACATTACATTTAATTTAGCTGACGCTTTTATCCAAAGTGACTTACAATAAGTGCATTCTACGTTTACAAACAAGAATCAGAACAACAAGAATCAAGAAGGTACAATTTCATCAATAAAGTTCAACTACAAAGTGCTATCAGTAAGAGCCATTTCAGTGCCACTATAGTGCTACATCCTTTATTCAAGGTATAGTCGGAAAAGATGTGTTTTTAGTTTGCGACGGAAGATGGGGGCGACTGTGGCTCAGTGGTTAGCAAGTCGATCTTTCAATCAGAGGATCGGTGGTTCGATCCCCGGCAGTCTGTGTCGTTGTGTCCTTGAGCAAGACACTTAACCCTAATTGCTCACCGTTGCTGTGTCCACGGTCTACTGCATATCATGTAAGTCGCTTTGGATAAAAGCGTCAGCTAAATGAAATGTAAAAGATGTAGAGACTTTTTGCTGTTTAACTATTTAAAACCAAATGGTATCAGAGCCAATTAAATAAATACACATTTTTAAATAATTTTAAATAATCTGTCTTGGGCTGGTGTGTATCAACTAATAGAGATGGAAATAATGATTTCATTATTTGGTGCCAGCAGCAGTTGCAGCCTGCCGCCGCTAGAGGGCGGCGCTGCTCCTGGGACGGTTGACGTCTTGTACGTAAGGAACGTAAAGCGTAAGGAACGTAAAGCGTAAGGAACGTAAAGCGTAAGGAACGTAAAGCGTAAGGAAGGAAGGCGTTAGCTTCTCTCCAAGATGGCGGCGACCATAGACAACAGCAATGCCGTTCAGGCGACAAAGAGGAAGCACCTCGGGATCCCCGAAGCGGTGTTTGTGGTGCGTAAAGGAGGACACTCATATGCTTCATGGAAACGAGTCCACAATGAGGTTGGACCGTTGAAAACCAACGTCTGTGCTACTTGTAGCCGGCGTGTGGGCGCGTCATGCTGGCTACCAGCTAGCTCAGTTAGCTAGCTAGCTAGCTCAGTTAGCCGGAGAGCTAACCCTGCTGTGGCTGGGCGGCTCCTCGCCTCCATCTATGGACATAACGGTGTGCGAGCTGCTTTTATTCTGCACTTTGCTTCTTCTTTGGCTTATAAGCATTTGCGTTGGGTACAAGTTAGCCTGCTAAGCTAATGCTTCTCTTTCAATATTAGCGTTAGCTGCCTCCAAGCTCCGTTACTCAGTGGTAACATTATTACTGCAGAAGAAGTATTCAGATATTCAGCTTAGATATAGTTACATGTTTACGATGAAAATACTTAACTTCAGACTTTTACTCGAAGTTAAGTGAATCAGCAAAATGTACTTAGAAGGCGACACAACTGGCAAAAACATTGTCTTTCATGTACTTTAATTCATTTCCGGTTATTTTGCTTCCATAAAATGTCATATTTAATACTAGAATCTAAGTCTAAATTGACTATTTGCGTCTGTAGATTTATCCCAAATCACAAAAGGCAGTGTACAAGAAAAATTGTAATATAGAACAAATTATTAATGTAAGAAGGTTTTTACAGCCCATTTCAAACGAATATATATGTCTAAAAACATGACGATTTAAAGAATATATACAAATATGGCATTTACAAAGATTAAAACCTTTGACTCTGATGTGTCAACAGCATGTAACTAGATTTGTTTTAACCTGGGAATTTATACCAATTAGCACATATTATACATTTTAATTTATAATTGTTTTCAGTTATTTTAAAGCATATTTACGAGATCATTATAAAAACATTAATGTTATTTTTTAAATTTAATTATGATATTTATTGTAAAATTACAAAAAGAACGATGATCAGCAGAGATATTGTTATTGACTCAAATCTCAATCTGAATTTAAAGTCTTCGCTCTCGTGATATTATTATTTTTTCCAGGAGGACGTCGACTCTTTTCTGAAGCAGCCGGGCAACGAGACGGCCGACTCGGCGCTGAGGAAGCTGGACGAGCAGTACCAGAAATATAAATACATGGAGCTCAACCTGTCTCAGAAGAAGCTCAGGTAACACCGACTGTTGTTTCTTATCGGAGGACTGATGTGTGCTTCAGTCCTTTCTTACCAGAGAAAGGGGAATTGCTGTTACTTTAAATGCCCAAACTGGGGAAAATCATTTTAGTATAATGATTAAAAAGAGATTGATGAAGCCTAAATAGAAAATGTGTTTTTCATGGTTAGTTTATTGTCATGAAATTGTCATTGAAATGCAGTTTTAAGCTCGTCCACTGATGCTGCACAAGAAAAACATCATGGAAAACCTGGAAAAGTCCTTTAAAAACTAAAATCCCCAAAGTTTAGTAAAAGTCATGTAAATGTTATATTCATGTGTTCATGTGGTTCATTTACGCTGAGTTTGAAATAATGAATATGCTTTTAAAAGAAAGACTCAAAATATAAGCAGGCATACGCTGAGTATATCTATAAATGTTTATTCTTTTAATCAAACTATTGTCTCTCATTCATTTGTGTCCTTTAAGGAATACTGTATGCTTTGGAATCCTCATTGTTAGTTTAAATTCTACATTTTATCACTTTTTCATGGACACACCCAGATTTCACTAAATGTTTGGTCATGGGAATTTGGTTTAAAGTCCTGGAAAAGTTATGGAAAAGTCTTGGAACTCCATTGGTCACAATGTGTATGAACCCTGTAAAACATGTTTTATAAAATATAAATACCGTCCACGTTGTAATGATGTAATAACTAAATTAAAAGCCGGTCTCGCTTCTTGTTTTTCTTCTCGATGTCCAGGTTGAAAAGTCAGATCCCTCAAATCACACAGACGCTAGAAATCCTCCGACACATGCAGAAGAAGAAGGTTTGTATATTTCATCTTCAGACTTATCTTAACCTTTTTGTCTGAAGTATTTTAATCATTTCATCACGTTTGGCATCTTATATTTTGGATTTCATTGGTTTTTTTTTACTGTAAAGATATTTGTTTATAATATATTAAAAACGGCATAATTTCAGCCAAAGTGTTTGTTAGTCAAATCTAGTCAGCTCAACTTTTAAAGCTCGGTCACAAAATCAAGTCATTTCACACATTAATGCCGTTTATTGTTGTTGTTATTGGTGATTTAATGGGATTTTGATCGAGAAATACATATTTATGAATTCATATCTTATATCAGCTTGCATAAATAGCATAACTATTCAAATTTCAGTCCATATTGATGAACTTCACATTGAAATTTGAGTCAATATTTCTGACATGCTTCGAGATTATTTTCAGCTTAAAAAGTTAAAAATGTTTTATCAACTAATTCAAAATCTATTTGAATTGTTAAATTAGTCAGAAACATTAAAAAGTTAATTAACAAATTATGTATTTATGGTTCTCATTAATTTCTTCTGCTGGAGCTGAATGTAAAATGTCAGGTTTCGTTAAAATAAAACACAATAATAACCGAAGCCTTTTGACCTGACTGTGTTGTTGTTGTTGTTGTTGTTGTTTCCCCAGGAGACCACGGCGCCCATGGAGACACACTTCATGTTGGCTGACAACGTTTACTGCAAGGCCTCGGTGCCGCCCACCGACAAGGTCTGCCTCTGGTTGGGGGTGAGTACGGCTGTGCCGTGATTAAACACACCCGACATCGTATTGGAGCAGTGGCTTCTGGGTAAAGTCAGGCCCGTCTACATCTGCACCTCCTCCTCCCTCACAAGGCCAACGTCATGCTGGAGTACGACATCGACGAAGCCCAGGCGCTCCTGGAGAAGAACCTGTCCACGGCCTCTCGTAACCTGGAGACGCTCGAGGACGACCTGGACTTCCTGCGAGACCAGTTCACCACCACCGAAGTCAGTATCCTTCCACTGGGCAGGTTTTATTCTTTTTGTTCTCCACACGGATGATGGCAGGGTTCAAAGGTCATGGAAAACCTGGGAAAATGGTTATTTCCAGGCCTGGGAAAGTCCTTTTAAAAACTAAAATCCCCAAAGTTTAGTAAAAGTCATGTAAATGTTATATTCATGTGTTCATGTGGTTCATTTACGCTGAGTTTGAAATAATTAATATTCTTTTAAAGGAAAGACTCAAAATATAAGCAGGCATATGCTGAGTATATCTATAAATGTTTATTCTTTTAATCAAACTATTGTCTCTCATTCATTTGTGTCCTTTAAGGAATACTGTATGCTTTGGAATCCTCATTGTTAGTTTAAATACTACATTTTATCACTTTTTCATGGACACACCCAGATTTCACTAAATGTTTGGTCATGGGAATTTGGTTTAAAGTCCTGGAAAAGTTATGGAATTCCATTGGTCAGAATATGTATGAAAAGATAACTTTGGAAAGCCTAAAGTGACATTGAATGCCTCGTTTTTCACCTGATTTTTTTTATTTCAGAGTTTTTCGCAAAACGCCGCTTTTTACAACGCTCTACTGGGGGCCTTTAATGCATCGCTTTTTACATATTTTAAAAGGGATCAAAAGCAATTATTCTTGGTGTGTTTTCCCTTTTGTTAATAAGCCCCTCCTTCTGTTTTGCTCAGCCAGTCGGCTCAAAGTGTTTGAAATCTGAGACTAGAGGCTCCCATATATATGAAAGTATGAAGAACCTTTATTATTATTTATTATTATTATGATGATTTGTGTTGTTGCTCCTCTGTTGTTGTTGTTCCTTCACTCCCTGCTCCTCAGACATGGCACGAGTCTACAACTGGGACGTGAAGAGACGGAGCAAAGAGAGCATCCTCAAATTAGCAGACAAGTCTTAATATCAACACACACACACACACACACACACACACACACACACCTTTCTGCTCAATAAAAAAACAAACCTAAGTCATGCGTATGTTTCGCCCCGGAGCTCGGCAGACACACGAGGACGCGTTCGATGTGTGTGCTTGATTGAACCCCTCGAGGTGAATAAATCAAACGCACTTCGTGACGCGTTGCCCTGCATGAAGTGGAACTTCCACCACTCTGTTTTCTGTTTTGTTAAAAGTATTTTTTCAAGTAAAAAAAGAAGAAAAAACCAAACCTAAAGCAACGACATTTGTTTTTATTGTTTTGTTTATCTTCAGCTTCATGAGCGGTGGGTCGCCGGTTCTTTCCCTTCTTACTGATGTTTGTTCTCAACCCCGACCTCCACATACACAAGTCTGTATTTATGTGTCTCACTGTTTTCATTAAACAATGAATGAAGTAAACAGAACATTTGGGCCGAGAGACGAGACCTCGTGTGTTTTATTCTTCTGTGAGGAAAGGGTTAAAGTGACAAGGAAAACCAAACAAATAAGTTCAGAAATTAAGTTACGTGTAATAATATGGAATCACAGGGAAAAAGTGGTTAATACTTGGTTCAAAAGCTTTTGTTGGTTCAAAAGCCTGCATTTGTTGGTTCAAAAAGTAATATATATATTTATTAAACAACAAAAAAAGTGGGAATATGGTTAATTTTTTAGTACATTTCAGTTTGTTTAGAGATAACTAGAGCAGAGGAAGAGAGACTGTCGGATTTAACCCAGCAGGATTAAAAACAGGAAATACAGTCTTGTCTGTACAGCTCAGAGGGTTGAAAAGAAGTGAAACATCGTTGTTGTTGTTGTTGTGAGGGCAGGAAATACCTGCCCTCACAACAGATGCATGCTTCTGATGGCTGACCCATGAAGACGTGTTGCCGGGTAGAAGAGACGGCGACAGGTCAAAGTTCATCCCCTAGAAACAAAAGTCTGTGTTCAAAATCAAAGATGGCGTCGTGAGGTGTTGCATGTGCAATTTTCTTTCAATATTCAAACTAATAATTTCTGTTACCGAAATCAATGAACATTTTAGCTCGTTTCTGTGTCATCAGATTACCAGAATGAAAACGGGCCTCCAGATTATTTTGGCAGGCAGTGAAGCTCGTTCACTAAATACGAAGCTCCACTGCACAGACGTTTAGGAAAAGGAACATTTGATAATCCAACAATTTGGGAAATAAGCTTATTTGCTTTCTTGGCGAGATTTGGATGAGAAACGATTCACCCCTCAACCACAACCAGCAGTCCGCGTGATTAGCTTAGCATTAAAGACTCGCTAGCTTGCATCTTGTTTGTTTAATCCCTACAAAAAACTAAGTAAAAACAACTTTTTGTTTGACCCTCAGAGGATTGTGGGTCAGGTGTACTGCATTTGACGTATTGTGTGTTGTGGCATACATCTTTGTTCTGCCCTACGTAGTAAAGTAGTGCACATTGGAATGCATTATGAATATATGTAAAGGCAACCAGAAGTAAATGCTCTCAGCCAAGAAATAATCCAGAAAATAATCCTAGAATGTGTCAAATATGAATTTGCTCTCGCTCGTCCCTTCCTTGATCCCTCGAGTTTTTCGTTTGCACCAAACTAAAAACAGATGGACTAAAGGACCAAAATGCTGCTTTCAGGTCCATCAGCGACGTCATGTGACTTACTGAAGGGAAACAAACGAGCTTTCAGACTGCAGCGTCCAAAAAAGCATTACCAGCCAGCTGCAGATCGTTAGCAGCTGATTGCCGACCTCTCGAGTGACGGAGGTCTTTAGTGTTGCATTGCTGGCTGCTTACTGGTTGAACTGGAATCAGCTGATGGGAGCTTCAGGATTAGACCACACTTTTGGTCTATAGGACACATTTATGATCTTTTTGTTTTATCGTACAATACATTGCCTCTAACCGGAAAACGGTACAAATCTGTAATTTAAGATGTGATAAGAAACAATCTTTGTTTAAATAGTTTTTAGATCTGACGAGCTTTCTGTATGTTTCCAGTTAATTATCAAATATAAACATAAAATCATGGATTTGATTTAGAAACATGAGACGGATAAAGAGAAATGTCTCAATCAAGCGTTTCTCCACTACAGAGCCCCTGAAAATATGTTTTTGCTTTCCCTAATGAGACTTCAGGTAACAAAAGTTGCCTAGCAGCACCAATAAAGCTTAATAATTAACATATTTTTATGGGTAATCTTACTTCCCCCGGCCCAAAAATGTTCATCTGTTTTATTAAAAATGTTTTGTCATGCAAACAATATTTAATATGGTTAATTAGTGCGCTTTAGAGGTACTGGAAGGTGGATTTTGTAACTTTTTTAACGGAGTCCCCGTTTCCAGACTTTATGCTAAGCTACGCTAACCAGCTGTAGCTTCACGTTCAACATGAGATTTATTGATCGTCTCATCCAGCGCTCAGCAACACGGCAGATTACCAAAGTAGAAGCTCGATATAACAAAGCTGAAGAGATCACACTGGGTGCTGAACAGAGCCGATCCACCAGCTGGCATCTGGTGAGCGGGTTCTTGGCAGACCAGAAGGAGGACCAGATCCACACCCACCCACATAGACCATGACACCTCTGAACCACCGACTCCATGGCGTTCACTTGGGAACATTTGAAAGTGTGTCAGTGGAAAGCCATGTCGAGGATTTAGCAAACGGAGAAAGGAAATCCACTTGGCATCTGAAAGCATTTCTCATATTCCAGTAATAATGCAGCTTACAAAGTGAGGGCTTGTTCAATAATTTGATTAATTTTCCAGTCAAGTATCATCTAAATCACCTTTTTCGATCAGAGCGCATTTCTTATGACAACTTGTGTGTAAAAATCTCACCTTTTTTTTCCCTGATGATGCATTCATGTGAAAATAAGATAACAAGCAGAACTCTTTGGAGACAAAGAAGGCAAACCGTGTGAAGAAATGAAGCACTTGCAGGTTTCTCACTGTAATTATGGACTGCAGGGGGAAAGGCATTGGATGATTTGATTAAAGAAATGAAACATAGCAGAGATTACAGCAAGGATCAAGCATTCATTTAGGAGTGTGCATCAGACTGAGGACCAAAAAGAGTTAAAGAATAAAATGCTAATCCAATCGTATGAAAAGATTTAGGCAAAACAAAATGTATAGAAATTCAGATCTACACCAAGCCATCCAGGTGCTTAAGGTAGATAAGGTACATTTAATTGCTTACATTGCTAAAAGCCTCTGTTCGTTGTCAGTGTTTAAATGATAATTATGAATTAATAAATTACGGCCAAGTAGGTTGTTGTGGTAAAGACATAAAACACATGATTATATTTGGTCCAGTGCTAATCTCCTATATGTAGTTTGAATGGGAATCTAGATTACTGGTGTGATCAGTACAGCAGATGAATCATCTGCCAACGCACATGAAGGTTCATGCCTCTTGAACACCTTTTATATAACATTATTTATGTAACAGTGTGATTCACTGAATTTCCTTGGCATTGAAAGAAACGCCAGCGACTGGCCTGACATCTTGAGTGTAGAATAAAAAACTGAAAAGATGAACTCACACACAATCACAAAGGACAGAAAATGGAGTTTGAAACCTCGATACAATTCAGTTTGCTCTTAGTCACATGTGTGCGTCTCCATTGGCGAGACGAAGGTTTCGCTCGTCTTCGTTGGCGATCGTAAAGGTTCTAATGTTCAGATTTAGTTTTGAGTCGTTATAGTTAAAGAGGTGTTGCTTGGCTGCAGTTTGTGATGTTGGGAAATCATGTTGCATCACACTGAGAGGTGTTTCTAACATTATGTCCAAACCATTTATATCAATGAAGGCAAGCTCTGAGAAATGAAGGTAACTAAAACCATATAGGGCATAGAATAACCCTTTTTTGTTGCTTAATGTTGGGTTCTAGATACAACAGTGTTCTACCTACCATCTGTGAAAGGTTCCTCCCATAATGCTCGCTGGTCAAGTCAGACCGTAACCATAACCTTTTCTAAGGGTGCTATCATGATCGCCCCCAGGGAGTTCTGCCAGAAGCCCTTTTATAGCACAAGGGGTTTTTATCTTGAACCCACCCACAGGGTTCTACCCTGCAATCCTTTTATAGTCCAAATTTAATCTAGAACCCACCCAGGGGAATGAGCCAATTTTAATTTCTAAGGGTTTCTATCAATAATCCACTACCAGGAAGGGTTGCATCTAATAAGTTCTCAGTTTTTACCAAGATCTCTTTTATAATCGAAGAGCTTAATCTAGAACATAAAAGGGCCACAGTTGAGGGGGGTTGAAGGGGGCTGCAGGTTCAGGCTTTCACCTTTTACCACCCACAGAACTTTTTTTCAAAAAAGGTTCTTAATCGAACCCTTAGTCTCACGAAGAACCCTTGAAAACCACTTTCTTTAAGAAACACCTCACTGTTTGATGTAATACAACTCGACAGCAACACAAAATACATCTTCCAAAAATGATCGTACAGTTGAAGCTTTAAACCAATTTCAACAACTGAACATGACTTTGATCGAGGTGGAGCTAGTACCCCAGAAACTGAGTGTATGTCTCTCCAAGTCAGACACATTTACACCATTTACACATCTTGGGCAAGGGTGCATCCAAAATTGCCTTCAAAATCATATTTTGTTGCGTCTTAGTTACAGTTGGCTTTGTTTTGTATCAGGAAGCTACCCGATCCATACAAAATGTGTAGTTTCAAAGTGTGTGTGTAACTATGCCGCGTACATCGACCTGTAGCACTGCAGTATATTAAAATGAAAATAAAGATTTGATGAGATATTGCACACGAAAATAAAAAAGGCATGTAAACCACTTGCTCAGGACAAACCTCTGTTTCCCTGTGCCTGTATGAGTGTTGGGTTGATTTGATTCCTGCCAATTGGACTTTCTTTGCATGATTATATATCGTCCGTGCACTGTGGATAATAATAATTGTTCTGTTGTGGAGTTCGTCGTGGTCTGGTCCCTCTACGTTTGCTTTGCTTTCAAGAACTTCCACTGTGTTTATTTTCAAAAGTCCCAAAATGAGGCTCCACGGTTAAGGTGGACTTGGCTGTTAAGGTGCTTTCTGGCTCCAACCCTCCTGTAAGTCCACCTTAACAAGTCCCCAGTTGAAAGCAGACTGTGAGGTGTTGTTTAGCTGGTCCAACAAGTCCACCTTGGCCAGTTAAGCTGTACACGTTGTCTCTTCCTGCTTAAAGAGTCTATTAGGAATTGGATGAGTGACGATGTTTTGTTATAGTGTGGCATCTAGCAGGATGATAGAGGATTTAACCATGTTTGTCAATTTCATTGAAATCTTCCTTCATTAAACTGAAACGTAGGACCTCCAGGACTCCTCCATTGACCTCTCATAGTGTAATGTCGGCTCTTGCTATCGAGGATGCCAACTTAACTTTATTCAAATGGTATGTGCTCGTAAGATGTTGGACACCAACGTAAAAAGTGATCGTTTGGTATGTGATCATGTAATTGCATATTGGAGGAGAGGAGATATTTAAGAAGTAGTGGGAGGCGAGGTGAAGAAAGACGGATTAGTCTTGAGTTTCATTGTTTTTGGCAACCAAAGAATGATTGGCAAGAAACCAAAATGGATCGTCTTTCTAAGGCCTTTTCTAAGACGTTGGGGAAGGGATTTCCAAGAAGGAAGCCAAAACTATCATGGGAGCCCTCACAAGTAGATGAGCATCTGTGACTCTTCATCTCCAAGAAATAAAACGTAAACAGAAGTGGGCACAACCCTTCAGCTCTCCACCCGCGATCCAGGTGTTCTTCCCCGATCTTCATCCTTCATTAAAAGTCTTCAAGCATACCCTTCTGCATCCAGTCTGAGGGCAGTTTCAATCAGAGGGCAAACACCAGCCGTCCGTCAGCTCCTCTCCTCTGAATCCTTTCCTGGGTCCCTCCCCCCTTTTTCGCCTTCAATCCCAAAACTCTTCCCAGATCAACACAGACAGCGGCGGTCACTCTTGGTCACTTCCTCCGAGGAGTGAACGACGTTGGGGACGAACCCGCTCTTCACGCCTTCCCAGCCCTCCTGGATTGTGATGTCGCCGCTGCGCACCAGGGCGAAGATGTCTCTGGTCAGCTCGGTGAAGGCGTGCTCCACGTTGATGGCGTCGCGGGCCGACGTCTCCACGTAGCGCATCCCGTAAGCCCCCGCGAGCTTCTCTGCTTCCTGGCGGGTCACCTGGAAGATCAAAAGGAGATGAGACGTAACTTTCCCATGTGGGAGCTGGACGGTAGGTGACATCGGCTTCTCCAGGCAGAACTGGAGGTTGCCGCCTGGTCAGACCTGATTCATTACATTACATTACATTTCATTTAGCTGACGCTTTTATCCAAAGCGACTTACATGATATACAGTGTACAGTAGACCGTAGACACAGCAACAGTGAGCAATGAGGGTTAAGTGTCTTGCTCAAGGACACAACGACACGGACTGCCGGAGCCGGGGATCGAACCACCGACCTTCTGATTGAAAGACCGACTTGCTAACCACTGAGCCACATCTGTTCATCTGCACCAGAACTTTCAGAGTTACCGCCACAAACAAACCGCACCCCGAATTTAATTTGTGACTGAACCAATTTCCCTTTCAGGATCAGAATGAAGAGGCTTTAGTAAATACTTATCCCTTTATAGGGCACTCATTGAAATACGTTGTGCTACTGGAGGACCTAACAATACTGTTTTACTGCTGATGCACTGCCTCAGGTTGCCAGCTTTGTTCCCTTTGTCGGCAAACAGACTGTTTGGGGGTCTGGCTCAAGCAGGAAGTCGGCAGTGAAGGAAATGACCATATATGGTTACTTGCACGATAAAGGGCTTCACTCGAGGACGGTTTGCACGGAGCCGACATGAAATCATGACGAGGAGACGTTTGGATCTTTTATACCGTTTCTCCTTGAAGCAAACCGACATTCTCAAAGCTCCTAAAGGTTCACCATGTTCGACACCCACTTTGATTTGAATCCTGCTCCTATGACGTTGTATTAAATGGGTATGGACACACTGTTTTGCAGCATCATCCTCTAGATTCTACATTTTCAAGAGTGAAGAGCTGCCCCACGAGAATTGAACAAACGATGACGACTTGCCTCTGATCCAAGGTGTGCCGCTCTAAATGTGAACACAAGGTTATTTTTAAAGCTGCAGACTTTGTTAAGTTGCGTTTTTACATAACATTCATAGAACCGCCTCGATTCTCCAGCAACACATTTACACAACAAAGCCTGATTATTAACATTGTTGTGTTCACGTTTTTCTTCTTTACACACCTGGCGCTGGGCCTCCAGGTCACACTTGTGGCCCACCAGTAGGAAGACGATGCTGTGGGGCTGGACGTGACTGCGAGCCTCCTCCAGCCAGTCGTGGACGTTCTGGAAGGAGCGGCGGTTGGTGATGTCGAACAGGAGGAGCCCGCCCACCGAGTTGCGGTAGTAAGCCCTGGTGATGGACCTGCAGAGGAGGCAAAGAAGGGAGGGGAAGGAGCCAGTTTATTCAAGGGATTAAGTAAGTATATGTTGTACTGCCAGCTTTTCATTCTCAACGGAAGTCACCATAATTGTCAATCACATGGAAGCCCCGCCCTAAAGCATACCTTGAGGCCCAAGATCCATCTCACGGTCAAGGAGTCGTTCCCGGTCTAATGACCGAAAATGAGGACCTCAAAAGATCATTCATCCGCGGATCTTGCTATGGTTGGGGGGAAAATACTAACTTTTATACATTACACTGACGCTTTTATCCAAAGAGACTTACATGCTATACAGTAGACCGTAGACACAGCAACGGTGAGCAATGAGGGTTAAGTGTCTTGCTCAAGGACACAACGACATGGACTGCCGGAGCCGGGGATCGAACCACTGACCCTCTGATTGAAAGACAGACTTGCTAACCACTGAGCCACAGTCACCCCTTATGCTATACAGTAGACCGTAGACACAGTCATGTTTTTTTTTTCACCTTGGCATACCTTGCTTTATGGTCTATTTGACTCTAAATGAACCATAGTTTACCTAATAGACATGCTGTATTGAAGAAGACTTGGATAAAGCATGTAAACATGTTCTAGTAATGTAAGGGTTCGTTCAGGGTATAGATAATGATAGATATGACACGTTCAGTGAAAGGTATAATGAGACAAATCCAGAGAAAAAACATTTAGGGGAAGAATCTGGTGACAAGACGTGTGAAAGGAGGAAGAAGAAGAAGAAGAAGTGATGGTGTCGTGTGAAGGAGCTGAGAAGTTGGGAACTAATTAGATGGAGAGACAATGTTTTAAGACGGATGAGTTTGAAAATTATATTCTAGATCATTCTGTCAGCTATTGGAACCAGTTTTTGTTATTTGATGATTTAAATAGCAAAATATATGGATTTCATGCTGGAAAGTGTTATTTAAATTTATTTTGAATAATTGTTTGTTTAATTTGATCTCATTATTTGAAGAAAAGAAAACATTTAATCCACTAAACCAGCATGAAAGTGAAGAAAATCTGGAACGATCACGAGAGTCTCCGGAGTGCAGGACCCTGCTCGATGTTGCGCTACGATTGGCCAGTCTGTGCTCGAGGGGCGGGACTTGGAGGAGAGGTCAATTGCTTTTATCTGCGTACGCCATGGACACTTATTTAACTGAGCATACATTTCTACACTCTTCAGACAGACTTTGCAGAGTGGATCAAACCGTTCATGTGTTCAGAAACGAGCCCTCTGGTCGTTTCCTCAACCCTCATTTAAATAACCGCTCTGCCTTGTGAAGGCAAACATGCAGTCACAGGCAGCCGGTCCAGTTCTGAGACCTCAGGCTGCCTCGGGTTTCCCTGACATGAACTACTAACAACATACTGTCAGGCCCTGAATCAAACGATACAGAGATATCAATTATATTATATAATTGATAGACATTCATATTTATTTTTCCCACAATGGTCTGGGTTTAGGTCTTAATCAGATATCTAATCTCAAAATCATGGGATTTGTTTTAAATAGTTAGTTTGCTTCAGCTCAGAGGTCAGAGCTCAGAGGTCAGAGGTCAGCTATCCACTCACTCACTTCTGTGAAAGCTTTTCAAATTAAATGTCCACAAGATACGATGCATTTTACGTCAGTCTGTGAATTAAAAGTCTCGCAAAGTAGAAATTCATAGCCGTAAACGTGTTTATCTTTCTCCGACGTCACTGTATATTAATATAGAAATATTACAATATATTACACATTAATGAGTCTGTGGACAGTGTTGGAATGTAAATATTTGCATTGAAGTAACACTTTGAGGTACTTTATTTATGATATACTTTATACTTGCAAACCAGAGGAAAATAGATCATGCTCCACTACTTTTTTATTAATTGTCTCATCAAATATGAGACATCTCTACGGATTAAACTACCCAACAATATGTAAAATAGTTTGCACATAGTATTATTATATATAATAGTATGGTATTGTATAATAATGCTTAACAGGGTCATTGAACATGAGAACTTTTACTTTTAATACTTTTAGCTAATAACAGCTAATATTAATGTTTTACTTAAAGTTGAGTTTCTTAGTTTTTTAAGGTTATTGCTGCTTGTAATGATGCATTTCTTCCACCTTTTCTCCCACATGACCATGTCGTCATAGCTCTATAGGAGCCGCACGCGCATGTTATAGTCCCATGATGATGTAATACTCCGACCCATCGCCTCCGTAGCGCTGTCCCGCGCGCGCGCACGCGGCTGCGCTCACCTGAAGCGCTCCTGGCCCGCGGTGTCCCAGATCTGCAGCTTGATCCGCTTCCCCGGCTCGATCTCCACCAGCCGGGAGAAGAAGTCCACGCCGACGGTGGGGTCCGACACCTGGGCGAAGCGGCCCTCCGTGAACCGCCGGATCAGACACGACTTCCCCACCGTGGAGTCCCCGATGACGATCAGCCGGAACTGGTAGAGCCATATGGCCTCCATGTCTGCGCTCTCACGGGGCGTGTGTCTGCGGAGGCGTGCGCGTGCGTGTGCGCGCGTGCATGAGAGAGAGAGAAAGGAAGAGAGAGAGGTGCAAATGTTGTACTTTTATACAGCTTCAGTGTTTCTTCAATAATATCTCTAATAATAAAGCAATAACTAATATGATATACCTTTATAATAGTGCAGTAACCTTTTAGAAATGAAGAACCAGAACCACGTGGTTCTGCTGCACTCCCTAGAACCCAACATAGTTATAGCTGTGAAAGGTTCCATCCAAAACACCAGATTATACAGAGAACCCTTCTGGTTCCACCCAGAACACTCTCTGGATGTTACATCCAGAACCATTACTGTCTATGTGTGCTAACAAGAACCCTCACAGGGAGTTCTACTGAGAACACTTTTATATCCCTATGGTTTTATCTAGAACTCACCCAGTTCTACTGAGAACCCTTTATTGTTTTAGAACCCACCATGGGAGTTCTACTGAGAACCCTTTATTGTTTTAGAACCCACCATGGGAGTTCTACTGAGAACCCTTTATTGTTTTAGAACCCACCATGGGAGTTCTACTGAGAACCCTTCATTGTTTTAGAACCCACCATGGGAGTTCTACTGAGAACCCTTTTATATCCCTATGGTTTTATCTAGAACTCACCCAGTTCTACTGAGAACCCTTTATTGTTTTAGAACCCACCATGGGAGTTCTACTGAGAACCCTTCATTGTTTTAGAACCCACCATGGGAGTTCTACTGAGAACCCTTCATTGTTTTAGAACCCACCATGGGAGTTCTACTGAGAACCCTTTATTGTTTTAGAACCCAACATGGGAGTTCTACTGAGAACCCTTTTATATCCCTATGGTTTTAGAACCCAAAAGGGGTCTTTGTTCTTAAGAAACAAAAGGTTCTGTGTGGAACCTCGGTCCTTCAGGAGAACCCTTTTTGGGAGATGATGTCCTGAATAGAACCTGTTTCTTCTTCTTCTCTGCGTCACAGTTTTCTTTGTAAAAGTCAAATAACTTCAGTCTTTCTGTGACATGAAGAACTGACGAGTCGTTTCAAAACAATAAGTTCCTTTTGTACTTTTATTTAAATAGAAAAGGCTCTGAATACCACATGAATCTCTAAAATAAGTTACATTTACACCTGAAGCCTCAACATTTAGGTTCTACCGAGTGAGACTGATCTATAAATATCCTAATGAAGCAACGTGAATGGGGTCATTTTGCATAACACCATTTCATACTTTGAATATATGCTCAAAGTGAAACTGACCTTTGATATAATATTCTATAACTGGGAAAAGAGCGGTTCTGTGTACTTTAGATACTTCACGTATTTAGCTGATAATATTTCTCTTTTAGTAACATTTTGAATTTAGACTCCTATACTTGTTGAGCACATCTTCTGTTATTAAAAGTAAATCATATTTTTCCATCAAATCGATCAGAAGAAAATAGCATTAAACATTTTAAATTATTATTATTATAGGATGTTATGATGCATGCCATAAGAGGCCATGCATGTTGCATCGCTCCCTCGTGACCAGGCCGTCGTCCCGCGCGCAGGGAGCCGGACACGCGCAGCTCCATCACCCGCCGGGGCGTCGGGCTGCGTGCGAACATTAGTGTCCGAATCCCGGTGAATAGCAGCCTGCGCGCTCCCGTCGGATGCGTGCACGGATACATCACTCACGTGCATGTACACACAAACACATATCATATACACTTATTGGTGAATCTGATGCCGAGTCTGACTCAAGATGGACTCCAGAAGCTTTGGACTTCTAGAGGTGGCTATTATTATTATAGAAAATATATTAGAGAAAATAGGCCCGACGCGGATGTGGATGAACGCTTTTAGGCTTCGGGACGTGGTGCATGTCACAGACCGGGACCGCTTCAAAGGAAATCAGCCTACTTGGAGCAGGAGCGGGGTCCAGGCCTCTGTTCACGCTGTTCTCCTCGCGCCGTTCAGGACCGGGCCGGCGTGGGCTCCATGGCACATGGATCGATCCTCGGTGTTTGTCTTAAGGAGCCCGGAGACGGACGCTGGGGGGACAGCGGGTCCTGGAGGCAGGGAGCGGGAGGGAGGGGGGGCTGGTTTCCGTGTTGATGTCAGGGCCCGATCCGGAGCGGGACGACACGACGCATCCAGAGCAGGTGCAATAAGATAAAGAAGATCTTGCGCGTTCCCACGGAGCCTCGAATAAAAGCGAGTCTCCGTGTGTGTCCTCCACACGCGTGGGTGTGTGTCTGCGGGCAGGGGGTCGCTGTCAGGGGGAGGGGGATCCCACCGTCCCGCGGCTGTGTTTGGAGGGTTTCGCTGCTGATGAAATGGCAGCAGGAGCAGCAGCAGCATCATAGAGCCTGACTCATCCCGCATCAGTACCACTGCCGTAAAGCACCGCGGAGAGGCGCAACACTGAAGGAAAACGACCATGAGCAACCCCGGACAGTCTCGGGGAGATAGTGGAGAAAAGAGCAGATATTACTCTGAATAAATAATAAGAATACCGTGGATGGTTTTATTCTTATTCTTATTAGATTTAGTTAATAATTACAGTACAAATACCTGCAGTATGAGTACAAGATAATACATGATTAAAGTCATACATTATATTAAAGTCATACATTAGAAAAATAGACGCTCTATTTAAGGAAATATATATATATATATATATATATATATATATATATATTATAACATGTTTGTTTTTTCAGTGCAAGAGGAAGCTGCACATTCACTGCGCCAGTGAGCTGTTCTTGTGCGCACCCATCAGTGCGCAGACACGGAAATGGACGCGCTGCAACATGTGGGAGGTGTAGTTCTTGTGTGTTTGTTGTGTTTTCTACACTCGTGAGGGCCCAGCTGTATTCATGCCTGAAATTCATATTATAGCGTAAGATACTTACCAGGCTGTTTATTAAAAACATACACAAAACAATAAATAAAGCGGCCCCACGCGCGCAGACAGCAGGGGGGCGTGGTCCTGGCTGATGACGCGCCTCCCTCGCGGTGCGTGTCTCTGGCAGCGGAGCAAGCGACCAGCGGGATGTTGTGCGCACACACCGCCGGCTGAGCGCAACAACCGGGACACTACGGCGCTGAACGTCCCGCAAGTTAGTTCTGTATTGTTGACGCTTTAGTTCAGTTTAGTTAAATGTCCCATGAACACTTGCGGGCCCGGTAACGATGCTTCAACGACGACCGGAGCGACAGTATCTTTACAGGCTTTTCCCGTTTCTGCACCCGCGGGACTCGGAGTGACGTCATACTCTGCCTGAAGATTTGTTTACAGAGCTAACTTCTTTATTTAAGTGTCAAACAGAACCGGTACTCGGTGTTTCAGCCTCCGGGCCGAACCCTCCCTTTTTCACGCGGAACCCATAATTGGAGACCTCACCGCGCGCCACCCTCCCTGCCGCGCGCCCTCGACCGGGAGCGGCGACATGCAGCGCGAGCGGCTGCTCAAGGTCTTGGTCATCGGAGACCTCGGAGTCGGCAAAACGTCCGTGATTAAGCGCTACGTGCACCAGGTCTTCTCCCAGCACTACCGCGCCACCATCGGGGTGGACTTCGCCCTCAAGGTGCTGAACTGGGACCAGAGGACGGTGGTGCGGCTGCAGCTGTGGGACATCGCCGGTGCGTAAAAGTGAGAATGTATCTTAACACGCAAGCTGTGGTACACATTCCCACGTGATTTGCATAATATGTGTCCTATGGTATGACTTTACTTCCCTTTTTAAGGACAGGGAAGCAAGTAGTCCACAAGCATTAGGTTACAGGTTTTACAGATGATCAAATGAAGCTTTTAATTTACTGTTTATAAAATAGTTTTAAGTAAATGCACATTTAAAAAAGTTCTTAACGTTTGAGGAGAATTCCACCTGACCTAAGAATTCTAAAACTCTGGTTGTATAGAAGTCTATGCTTCATGTGTTAAAGCTGCATTCTCTCTCCTGACCACCAGGGGGGACTCCTCTGGTTGTATAGAAGTCTATGCTTCATGTGTTAAAGCTGCATTCTGTCTCCTGACCACCAGGGGGTGACTCCTCTGGTTGTATAGAAGTCTATGCTTCATGTGTTAAAGCTGCATTCTCTCTACTGACCACCAGGGGGCGACTCCTCTGGTTGTATAGAAGACTATGCTTCATGTGTTAAAGCTGCATTCTGTCTCCTGACCACCAGGGGGCGACTCCTCTGGTTGTATAGAAGTCTATGCTTCATGTGTTAAAGCTGCATTCTCTCTCCTGACCCCCAGGGGGCGACTCCTCTGGTTGTATAGAAGTCTATATAAATGACTCTACTTCTCTCTTGATGTATTCCCTCAGTAAACATTGTAAACATGAGTTTATGTCTCAATCTCTAGTTTCAAGTCTTCTTCAATACAGCATGATGTTCATTTAGTAAATTATGCTCATTTAGAGTCAAACAGACCATAAAGCAGGGGACGCTTTAGGGGCGGGACTACAAGGTGATTGACAGGTCCAGTCTAGTAAGTCATAAGTCAGACTTAATCAAGTATCAGCTATGCGTTTCCCAGCACGATGCAACCAAGACACAAATGCATGTTACAGTAATCTACCGCTGCTCACGCGTTGGCTGCATCTTGCTGACTTCATCCATGCCGATGGTGCACGATATGGGAAGTCACCCCCTCCCTCGCCTGCCAGATTCAGCCTTTAAAAAAGAAACACGTCTGCTGTGCTTCTGAAACGCAGCATGCCTCCACTGCTGCATGCAATGCTGAGCTCACGGGTCCTTGAATGGCTGATAAGAGCCGTTATTTGCATGAAGACGTCCGGCTTCACATGTAAGCCAATAACATAGAGCAAACACTTTAGCTGCGAGACGCTTGACACTGTGACCTTTTGGGAGCTTTTATTTTGAAAGGTTCTGGGTTGAAAGAGGTCTATCAGATGGTTTTCAGAAAGACAAAGATAACATCTGCTGTTATGAAACTGTGTGTGTGTGTGTGTGTGTGTGTGCGCGCGCGCTCGCTTGCTGATTCTCGTCTATATTAGGATCATGTGGAGGAAGTTAGCGTGCAGTATAGAGACGTATTCATTCACACACTCGCAGTGCACACAGAAGATGCATTCTTCTTCTTCACGCACACACCTGGTTTTAGCAACGTTTTATTTTATTTAGTTAGCGAGTTAATCTTCTAAAATCTAAAGAAATCATGTGTTTGACGCTTTATTTTTGGCTATATTTGTTTATTTTTTATTAAATGCTCATTTTAAAATGGGTATTTATTCACTTTTCCTCTTGTCTTTTTTAGATATAAAAAACGATCTTTTAAATGAAATAATCACCAGATTAATCAATAATGAAAGTTAATTGTTAACGCCCTAAATCCTCATTTTCAATGCTGCAGAGTTGATGACAAATAAAGAGTTCAATAATTACAACAATGTTCCTTTCAGTTTGATTTTAAACTCTTAATCAACTTCTACTTAAGTGAGAAGAAGTCTGTTTTAAATCGATCCTCGAGCTAAGAACATACATAATTATGTAGTGTTGCAACGTGTCATCTTCCTCTTCTTCTTCTTCCTCTCAAAGGGCAGGAACGCTATGGCAACATGACCCGTGTGTACTACAGAGAAGCCGTGGGAGCGCTCGTCGTCTTCGACATGACTCGGCTGTCCACGTTTCAGGCCGTCCTCAAGTGGAAAGGAGACCTGGACTCCAAGGTGAGGGCGGGTCAGAGGAGGTGTGGCATGTTGACCCCCTCTGGGGGGTCCAGACCTCCAGCAGAGCCTCAAACGCTCTCTGCTTCTGAGAAACCTTAAATATCTTTTCTATCTGCACTTCTGCTTCAGCCGTGACGAGCCGAGCTGCCCAGAAAGTCTTTTAATAAGTAACACTGATGATGCATTCAGGTACCCTTCAAGCAACTCGTAAAGGAAAGACTTTTAATAAGTAACACTGATGGTGCATTCAGGTACCCTTCAAGCAACTCGTAAAGGAAAGACTTTTAATAAGTAACACTGATGGTGCATTCAGGTACCCTTCAAGCAACTCGTAAAGGAAAGACTTTTAATAAGTAACACTGATGGTGCATTCAGGTACCCTTCAAGCAACTTGTAAAGGAAAGTCTCCAGGTTCATCATCAGAAAGCTTCATGCGTTTACAGTTACAGTCAGAAGATTTGATAGAAATACCACAGTAAATACATAAATACTCTGTTACAGGTTAAAGTATTAATACCACAGTAAATACATAAATACTCTGTTACAGGTAAAAGTGCTGCATTCAAAGTCTTAGTTATTGTTACTGTGAGAAACGGGTCACGAAACAAAGCGAGAATATTTGTTATATTTCATTAATATTATTAGTAAAAGTCCTGCATTCAAACTCTCACATAAGTAAAAGTACATATGTATTAGTAACAAAAGTAGTTAATTAAGTAGAATTAATAAACCACTGACTTATGATTATTGATGCATTAATGTGTTAATACTTTAACGTCATTTATTAGTTAATTACATATTTGCGTTGGTTCGAGGAAAGGTCCGTTTCTCCGTTGAACCCTGGTCAGAGGGGCGTGTCTGACGGCCGGCTGTCCACTTCCTGTCAGGTGGCCCTCAATAACGGGACGCCGGTTCCAGCCGTCCTATTGGCCAACAAGTGCGACCAGCGGAGCCACGGCGTCTGCCCCAAGCTGCCCAAGCTGGAGAGCTTCTCCCGACAGTCCGGGTTCGTCGGCTGGTACGAAACCTCGGCCAAGGTGGGGCCGCGTTGGAAGAGAGAGGCCGCGTCAGATTCTCTCTCTCTCTAACCCTTCGCCCTCCCTCTCTCGCCCCAGGACGACACCAACATCGACGCCGCCATCACGTGCCTGGTGAAGAGCATCATGGCCGCGGAGGACGAGCGGGCCTCGGGCGACGCCGTGTCGCCCGCCGCCATGGCCGGAGCGGACGGCGGCGGCGTCCTGGTTCTGCCTCGCCTCGACCACGGCGCCACGGAGAAGGGGCTGGGCGGGTGCTCAGGGTGCCCCTCGCTGCACCCCCGGGCCGGGGGCGACGCCTGAAGGGGGGCGGGGCGGACGGGTCCGGACCAGGAGGCCGCCAGGAGCTTTCAGGCTCTACATGCACTTCTTCAAAGATGTTTGAGGGTTATTCTGGAAAATCCATAAAACAATAATGCAGTTATTCATATTTTAATGTTTTATGGAATTGAAAGAAAAGTTTATATGAAGCAATTTCTTATATTAACTCGTCATTTTCTCCGACCATTTCTAAGGTCTTTTTGTTTGGGGCATGATGCTTTTTGTGGTACAAAATACATGTTTTTTTGTTGTTTTTTTAAAAACGATAAAATAAATACAGTTCCATCCACAACATACTAAACTAAATATGTTTGGTATGTTTTCCATCTGATGGCATAGTGCTATTCAAACTTAATTAAGTTAAATTCATTAACTAAATTAATATTGTATTTCAAGATGATGACGTCTCTGTCGCTGCAGATAAACATTCCTATCTCCAAAATGACGTCTCAGTATTCAACAGTTTTCCAGACCTGGAAAAGTCCTTAAAAAAATAAAATCCCCAAAGTTTAGTAAAAGTCATGTAAATGTTATATTCATGTGTTCATGTGGTTCATTTATACTGAGTTTGAAATAATGAATATGCTTTTAAAAGAAAGACTCAAAATATAAGCATACGCTGAGTATATCTATAAATGTTTATTCTTTTAATCAAACTATTGTCTCTCATTCATTTGTGTCCTTTAAGGAATACTGTATGCTTTGGAATCCTCATTGTTAGTTTAAATACTACATTTTATCACGTTTTCATGGACACACCCAGATTTCACTAAATGTTTGGTCATGGGAATTTGGTTTAAAGTTATGGAAGAGTCCTGCAGGACTGGCTCATCTCGAAGGGTCTACAGCGTTGCTAGGCAACGAGGCATGAGATCTCGCGAGAACTGTTCAACGAGACTTTACAAGAAATCTTTCAAAAAGGGAATTCCCTCATCAAAGAAACTCACGTAACAACAACTAATCAAAGCCCATAGCAGGCTGTATATCTATAGAAGTCTGCACAACACCGTTAACATTTCACAAGAGTTAAAGTTTCAAGAAACAATCAAGAAAACTTTCACAATGTTGGGATATTTTAGGACCGCATTAAGGATGTTTTTTGGAGAAGAGGCTCTCAATATCAATATCATCAATATCGGTACCGTCAATATCACCAATATCGAGCGCCGGGACGCCATTGTCCCACCTAACGAGCCCCGGGACGCCATTGTCCCACCTAACGAGCGCCGGGACGCCATTGTCCCACCTATCGAGCCCCGGGACGCCATTGTCCCACCTAACGAGCCCCGGGACGCCATTGTCCCACCTAACGAGCCCCGGGACGCCATTGTCCCACCTAACGTGCCCCGGGACGCCATTGTCCCACCTAACGAGCCCCGGGACGCCATTGTCCCACCTAACGAGCCCCGGGACGCCATTGTCCCACCTATCGACCTATATATTGAAGGCCTTCACACTGAGTACCAGCGGGTCGTTCCACAGAACAAGGCCCTGCGGGTACAATTCCAGTACAGGAGAAACAAGGTCAGCCGGTACAATGAGGGCATTAAGACTCGGCACAAGTTGGTGGTGGACGAGCTGAATCAACATTTCCAGGCTCTAAGACAGCAGGCCAGGCCCATCTTCACCGCCGCCCCACCGCCCGCTGCCACCGCCAGGCCCACCTTCACCGCCGCCCCACCGCCCGCTGCCACCGTCATGCCCACCTTCACCGCCGCCCCACCGCCCGCTGCCACCGTCATGCCCATCTTCACCGCCGCCCCACCGCCCGCTGCCACCGCCATGCCCACCGTCATGCCACCCTCCCCCCCGGCCCGAAGCACCAAAAAGGCACAGACAAAAAGAAAACATTTAGAGGCTCTCAATATCATCAATATCGGTACCGTCAATATCACCAATATCGAGCGCCGGGACGCCATTGTCCCACCTATCGAGCCCCGGGACGCCATTGTCCCACCTAACGAGCCCCGGGACGCCATTGTCCCACCTAACGTGCCCCGGGACGCCATTGTCCCACCTAACGAGCCCCGGGACGCCATTGTCCCACCTATCGAGCCCCGGGACGCCATTGTCCCACCTAACGAGCCCCGGGACGCCATTGTCCCACCTAACGAGCCCCGGGACGCCATTGTCCCACCTATCGACCTATATATTGAAGGCCTTCACACTGAGTACCAGCGGGTCGTTCCACAGAACAAGGCCCTGCGGGTACAATTCCAGTACAGGAGAAACAAGGTCAGCCGGTACAATGAGGGCATTAAGACTCGGCACAAGTTGGTGGTGGACGAGCTGAATCAACATTTCCAGGCTCTAAGACAGCAGGCCAGGCCCATCTTCACCGCCGCCCCACCGCCCGCTGCCACCGCCATGCCCACCTTCACCGCCGCCCCACCGCCCGCTGCCACCGTCATGCCCATCTTCACCGCCGCCCCACCGCCCGCTGCCACCGCCATGCCCACCGTCATGCCACCCTCCCCCCCGGCCCGAAGCACCAAAAAGGCACAGACAAAAAGAAAACATTTAGAGACACAGTAAAGTGCTCAGTGAGATGGAAGACCGAGTCTGTCTGAGCCGGCTGTCGCCGCTACCCGAGCCAGAGTAAAAATTAGATATTGGGCGACTGTGGCTCAGTGATTGAGTCAGGGTCGTCCTTCATTCGAGGATCCCCAACAATGGATGTTGGGCGACTGTGGCTCAGTGACTGAGTCAGGGTCGCCGCCACCGTCGTGGCCACCGCCAGGCCAACCTTTTTTATTTTAAATATGCTGTACTTTTTGTGCTCTCTTTTATCCTCTACTGTTTATTCACCACATAATGATGTATTATGTCTTTTATCCTGTAGGGTTTATTCGTGTTTTATGTTTGTTATGGTCAACAGCTGAGTGTCATTTTATCAAGACACATTTTAATAAAACCAATCATAATAGTATTTTATGTCCATCTCTTTAATTAATTAATCCTTTCAAATAAAAAATAAATAAATAAAGAAGAAGTAAGTAATATGTATTTTTTAGATTAATGACAGGAGCTGGTTCTGTAAGAACAGTTATTAAGGTCAGAGGTCAACAACCGAGTGTCATTTTATCAAGACACATTTTAATAAACCCAATCATAATAGTATTTTATGTCCATCTCTTTAATTAATTAATCCTTTCAAATAAAAAATAAATAAATAAAGAAGAAGTAAGTAATATGTATTTTTTAGGTTAATGACAGGAGCTGGTTCTGTAAGAACAGTTATTAAGGTCAGAGGTCAACAACCGAGTGTCATTTTATCAAGACACATTTTAATAAACCCAATCATAATAGTATTTTATGTCCATCTCCTTAATTAATTGATCCTTTCAAATAAAGTACATTTAGTTGAATAATAGCAGTTTCACAGGTTTATTCTTTAAACTACCTTATAATAATAATACCGTAATAATAATAATAATAATACCTTATAAACCAGAGTTTAAGGTGAGGAAGCAGGTGTATCAGTAACCCAGACACTGGTTTAAATACACTTATACTGCCACCTACTGGCTCTTTTCAGGGCTCATACTCATGTTGACCAATGGAGTTACAGAACTTTTCTAGGACTTTTCAATAACTTGTTCAGGTTTTTAAACCAAATTCCCATGACCTCCATTAAACACAAACCCTCCTCGGTGGCTTTGATTGGTTGTTACGAAGATTTCTTGTAAAGTCTCGTTGAACAATTCTCGCGAGATCTCATGCCTCGTTGCCTAGCAACGCTGTAGATCCCTTCGAGATGAGCCAGTCCTGATCACCACAGTGCATGATAGATTAATATTGTTGTTGTTTACATCATCAGGGATCATACTCATGTTGACCAATGAGTCCAGGACTCTTCCATAACTTTAAACCAAATTCCCATGACCAAACATTTAGTGAAATCTGGGTGTGTCCATGAAAAAGTGATAAAATGTAGTATTTAAATTAACAATGAGGATTCCAAAGCATACAGTATTCCTTAAAGGACACAAATGAATGAGAGACAATAGTTTGATTAAAAGAATAAACATTTATAGATATACTCAGCGTATGCCTGCTTATATTTTGAGTCTTTCTTTTAAAAGCATATTAATTATTTCAAACTCAGCGTAAATGAACCACATGAACACATGAATATAACATTTACATGACTTTTACTAAACTTTGGGGATTTTAGTTTTTTCAAGGACTTTTCCAGGCCTGGAAATAACCATATTAAAATGCCATGACTTTTCCAGTGTGAGTTCTGTTTGCTTTTTAAATGAGAGCCTCTCAACTACCCGGCCCTCTCTCTGAGACCCTGAACTCTCCCGTCTGTCTTCAGATAAATAAGAAAGGAGCGTCTCAGATGGAGGATGCGTCTCCTCGCAGCTTGAATAATGGACGGAGCGTCTGCAGGCCGCAGGGTTGAGTCCCAATTAAATCTGATCGGTCAATTAATAATAATTCAACAGCTCCGCGTCTCCTATCAGCTCCGTGGATGAATCACTCATCTGAGGGAAGCTCAGGCCGTCCAATGATGCAGCCTGGAGTCATGCAGGAGGGGTGATTCTGACATACATGACATACATGACCTTCTCCTTCGCGAATCGCCACCTCAACGCGGTGAAGGAGTTTGAGTGGCTCAATGATCCTGGGAGCTATGTTGTCCGGGGCATCTGCCCCTGGTAGGGTCTCCCAAGGCAAACAGGTCTCGGGGGAGAGCCCAGACTAAGAGCGGTTCAAAAAACCTCGATGATAAGCAGCCCAAAGACTGTAGCTACCTCGCCCGGACCAGGGAAACCGGGGCACCCTCCCGGAGCCAGACCCGGGAGGCGAGCTCGTCGGCGAGCGTCTGGTGGCCGGGCTTTCGCCCATGGGGCCCGGTCGGGCTCAGCCCGAAGAAACATCATGGTGCAGCCACCCTGTGGACCCACCACCCGCAGGGACAGACATCGGGGTCGGGTGCTATGTAGACCGGGCGGCGGGCCGGGCAGGGGGCCTGGGCGAGCCGATCGCCGGCGACATAGACTAGCTCTAGGGACGTGGAACGTCACCTCGCTAGCGGGGAAGGAGCCAGAGCTGGTGAGGGAGGTGGAGCGGTACCAGCTAGATATAGTTGGGCTCACCTCCACGCACAGCGCTGGCTCTGGAACCAAACTCCTGGAGAAGGGTTGGACTTTGTTCTTTTCTGGAGTCGCCCAGGGTGTGAGGCGCCGGGCGGGAGTGGGGATACTCACGAGTCCCCGGCTGAGCGCCGCCGTGTTGGAGTTTTCCCCGGAGAACGAGAGGGTCGCCTCCCTGCGCCTACGGGTTGCGGGGAGTAAGGCTCTGACTGTTGTTTGTGCTTATGCACCAAACAGCATTTCGGAGTATCCGGCATTCTTGGAGTTGGTGGGAGGGGTCCTGGAAAGGGCACCGCCTGCCGACTCCATAGTTCTCCTGGGAGACTTCAACGCTCACGTGGGCGACGACAGAGAAACCTGGCGGGGAGTGATTGGGAGGAACGGCTTGCCTGATCTGAACCCGAGTGGTGTTTCGTTGTTGGACTTCTGTGCTAGCCACAGTTTGTCCATAACAAACACCATGTTTGAACATAAGGTGGCTCATAAGTGTACCTGGTACCAGAACACCTTAGGCCGGAGATCAATGATCGACTTCGTAATCGTATCATCTGATCTGCGGCCGTATGTTTTGGACACTCGGGTGAAGAGAGGAGCAGAGCTGTCAACTGATCACCACCTGGTGGTGAGTTGGATCAGATGGCGGGGGAGTCGGCCAGAAAGACCTGGCAAGCCCAAACGTGTAGTGAGGGTGAACTGGGAACGTCTGGCGGAGGATCCTGTCCGGGAGGTCTTCAACTCCCACCTCCGGAAGGACTTCTCACACATCCCGAGGGAGGTTGGGGACATGGAATCCGAGTGGATCATGTTCAAAGCCTCTATTGTGGACGCGGCCGCTAGGAGCTGTGGTCGGAAGGTCATCGGTGCCTGTCGTGGCGGCAACCCGAGAACCCGGTGGTGGACACCGGGGGTGAGGGAAGCCGTCAAGCTGAAGAAGGAGGCCTTTCGGGCTTGGTTGGCCCAGGGGTCTCCTGAAGCAGCTGACAGGTACAGACAGGCCAGAAGGACTGCAGCTGCGGTGGTCACGGATGCTAAAACTCGGGCATGGGAGGAGTTCGGGGAGGCCATGGAGAAGGACTTTCGGTTGGCCTCAAGGAGGTTCTGGCAAACCATCCGACGACTCAGGAAGGGAAAGCAGGGCCTTCCCCAGGCTGTTATCAGCGGGGGAGGGTTGCTGCTGACCCAGACAGAGGATATCGTCGGGCGGTGGAAGGAGCACTTTGAGGAACTCCTAAACCCGGTCAACATGTCCCCTGAACAGGGGGCAGCGCCTGAAGACTTGGGGTTGGATGAACCCATATCCCTGGCAGAGGCCACTAAGGTAGTCAAAAAGCTCCTTGGTGGCAAGGCGCCGGGGGTGGATGAAATCCGCCCTGAGATGCTGAAGGCGCTGGACTTTGTTGGGCTGTCTTGGCTGACACGCCTCTTCAATGTCGCATGGGGGTCGGGCACAGTGCCCATGGACTGGCAGACCGGGGTGGTGGTTCCCATCTTCAAGAAGGGGGACCGGAGAGTGTGCTCGAATTATCGGGGTATCACACTACTCAGCCTCTCGGGAAAAGCTTATGCCAGGGTGCTGGAACGGAGGCTCCGACCGTTTGTCGAACCTCGGATTCAAGAAGAACAGTGCGGGTTTCGTCCTCGTCGTGGAACAGTGGACCAGCTCTTTACCCTTGCAAGGATACTGGAGGGGTCCTGGGAGTTTGCCCAACCAGTCTACATGTGCTTTGTGGACTTGGAGAAGGCTTTCGACCGGGTCCCTCGGGGCTTTTTGTGGGGGGTGCTGCGGGAGTATGGTGTGCCGGACCCGTTGCAACGGGCCATCCGGTCTCTGTACGCCTGCAGTAGGAGCTGTGTTCGTATCCTCGGCAGTAAGTCAGATACGTTCCCGGTGGGTGTTGGCCTCCGCCAGGGCTGCCCTTTATCACCGGTCCTGTTCGTGACTTTCATGGACAGGATATCTAGGCGCAGCCGTGGGGCGGAGAATGTCAGGTTCGGGGATCTCAGGATAGCCTCTCTGCTGTTTGCAGATGATGTGGTCCTGTTTGCCTCCTCGGACCATGACCTCCAGCATTCACTGGGGCGTTTTGCAGCCGAGTGTGAAGCGGCGGGGATGAGAGTCAGCACCACGAAATCTGAGGCCATGGTGCTCTGCCGGAAACCGGTGGATTGCTCCCTCCGGGTGGGGACAGAGTGCCTACCACAAGCGAAGGAGTTCAAGTATCTCAGGGTCTTGTTCACGAGTGAGGGTAAAATGGAGCGGGAGATCGACAGGCGTATCGGTGCGGCTGCAGCAGTAAAACAGGCGTTGCACCGGGCCGTCTTGGTGAAGAAGGAGCTGAGCCGGAAGGCAAAGCTCTCAATTTACTGGTCGGTCTACGTCCCAACCCTCACCTATGGTCACGAGCTTTGGATCGTGTCCGAAAGAACGAGGTCGCGGATACAAGCGGCCGAAATGAGTTTCCTCCGTAGAGTGGCCGGGCTCAGCCTTAGAGATAGGGTAAGGAGATGAGTTTCCTCTGTAGGGCTCAGCCTTAGAGATAGGGTAAGGAGCTCGGACATCAGGAGGGAGCTTGAAGTCGAGCCGCTACTCCTTCGTGTCGAAAGGAGTCAGCTGAGGTGGTTCGGGCATCTAATTAGGATGCCTCCAGGACGCCTCCCTTTAGAGGTTTTCCAGGCACGTCCATCTGGTAGGAGGCCCCGGGGAAGACCCAGGACACGCTGGAGGGATTATATCTCCCAGCTGGCCTGGGAACGCCTCGGGATCCCCCAGAATGAGCTGGTAGATGTTGCGGGTGAGAGAGAAGTCTGGGTCAGCCTGCTTGACCTGCTGCCTCCGCGACCCGACCCCGGATAAGCGGTGGAAAATGGATGGATGGATGGATGGACATACATGACATACATGACAAACTATATTACAAAATGAAATATAAGAATAAATTAAACTCTAATAAATAATAAGGTTGTATGGTTCTGAACTTTAAAACTGTAAACAAAAGTGATTTAGTAATAAAGATATAGACAAAAATCTATCTCTCTGTCAGCCTCTCTCTCTCTGTGTCTGTATCTCTCTCTCTCTCTCTCTCTCTTTCCCTGTATGTCAGTCGGTCAAATCAAGAGAAAGTGTGGTTTGAAGGGATCTTGAATTTAAATGGTGAAACTGTACATGTCATGTCTGTATAAATATAATGGGACCGTAGTGACAGTGAGTTCATTGGGACATTGACAGGCAGGAGAACTACCTGTGTTCCTGCCCCATGTGGTCAGGTTATTTACTGAGACAGGCACCTGTTGGTCGTTAAGTATCCAACAGATGGAAAGAGGGTGGGGGAGGGTGTGAGATGCATTTTATGCTCTGCAAAGAAAGTATGCAAAACAAGGATAACTTATATGCAAGGTTTCCCTCTCGGTTGTTAGCACAGTAGTCCGTACATTTAACAGTGACAAAATGTATTTATTAAAAGTTAAGAATGTAGAAATTACGGTATCGATTTTCTTTCATATTACGGTGTATTTCCGTTAGTACAATGCTTAGTGCAATTAACAGTGACAAACTGTAACTTTTACAAATAATAAATGCAAAGATTACAGTGTTGGCTTTTACATTTATCTTCCAGTACATTTCCGTTATGAGCCCAGTGGTTTGTATATTTAACAGCAACTAAATGTATGTTTTACAAATATTATTTGTAAAAATTACAATGTTGGCTGTTATATACACTCACCTAAAGGATTATTAGGAACACCTGTTCAATTTCTCATTAATGCAATTATCTAATCAACCAATCACATGGCAGTTGCTTCAATGCATTTAGGGGTGTGGTCCTGGTCAAGACAATCTCCTGAACTCCAAACTGAATGTCAGAATGGGAAAGAAAGGTGATTTAAGCAGTTTTGAGCGTGGCATGGTTGTTGGTGCCAGACGGGCCGGTCTGAGTATTTCACAATCTGCTCAGTTACTGGGATTTTCACGCACAACCATTTCTAGGGTTTACAAAGAATGGTGTGAAAAGGGAAAAACATCCAGTATGCGGCAGTCCTGTGGGCGAAAATGCCTTGTTGATGCTAGAGGTCAGAGGAGAATGGGCCGACTGATTCAAGCTGATAGAAGAGCAACTTTGACTGAAATAACCACTCGTTACAACCGAGGTATGCAGCAAAGCATTTGTGAAGCCACAACACGCACAACCTTGAGGCGGATGGGCTACAACAGCAGAAGACCCCACCGGGTACCACTCATCTCCACTACAAATAGGAAAAAGAGGCTACAATTTGCAAGAGCTCACCAAAATTGGACAGTTGAAGACTGGAAAAATGTTGCCTGGTCTGATGAGTCTCGATTTCTGTTGAGACATTCAGATGGTAGAGTCAGAATTTGGCGTAAACAGAATGAGAACATGGATCCATCATGCCTTGTTACCACTGTGCAGGCTGGTGGTGGTGGTGTAATGGTGTGGGGGATGTTTTCTTGGCACACTTCAGGCCCCTTAGTGCCAATTGGGCATCGTTTAAATGCCACGGCCTACCTGAGCATTGTTTCTGACCATGTCCATCCCTTTATGGCCACCATGTACCCATCATCTGATGGCTACTTCCAGCAGGATAATGCACCATGTCACAAAGCTCCAATCATTTCAAATTGGTTTCTTGAACATGACAATGAGTTCACAGTCACCAGATCTCAACCCAATAGAGCATCTTTGGGATGTGGTGGAACGGGAGCTTCGTGCCCTGGATGTGCATCCCACAAATCTCCATCAACTGCAAGATGCTATCCTATCAATATGGGCCAACATTTCTAAAGAATGCTTTCAGCACCTTGTTGAATCAATGCCACGTAGAATTAAGGCAGTTCTGAAGGCGAAAGGGGGTCAAACACAGTATTAGTATGGTGTTCCTAATAATCATTTAGGTGAGTGTATAATACAGCCTATTTCTGTAATCAGTCCAATAGTTAGTACATTTAACAGTGACAAACTGTAACATTTACAAATAATAAATGCAAAAATTACAGGGCTGGCTGTTATATTTATAATATTTTATATTTCGGTTGTTAGCACAGTAGTCCGTACATTTAACAGTGACAATGTGTATTTTTTAAAAGTTAAGATTGTAGAAATTACGGTATTGATTTTCTTTCATATTACAGTGTATTTCCGTTATTACTACAGTGTTTAGGACAATTAACAGTGACAAAATGTCATTTTTACAGGAAATACATGCATAAATTACAGTTTGGGCTGATGTATTTATTTACGTTGTTTCAATGTGATAGATACGGAATATAACCTTTTTTGAATTAACGGTATTTTACTGTTGGGATTTAACAGGTTTTCACCGTAAAATCTACGTACATCACACACATGACATACATTACACACGACATACGAGGTCGTTGGCCTCCATCCATTTGTAACCGTGGTGATCCCAGTGAAAACCCTGCAGCTAACTTAAAGACTGAGGACCACTGCGGGCACCCACGGGTGCTCTTTGTCTCTGACCCCGTGGGTTTATTCCCATATCTCTCCCAGCACATTGGGCATGCAGCGGCTCATCCCGTGATTGACAGCTGCTAATACGACTCCCATCCAGGTCGGGGGAGCCTGTTGCTAGGGGCTACAGGGGTGGATGGGTGCCCCGCATCCACGCAGTTGCCATGGAAATAGGTGGAGTGCTGCCTTTTTTCGGCCTGCAGGTGGAGACACAGCACTCCGAGTGGATGTGGGGGATCAGTGTTTGAGCCTCGTGAAGAGGATGAAGGGTGGGTGTCACCCCGAGTTCACCCTGGAGCTCCTCTGGGTGCCGCACTTCCTTTCAGGGAGTCTGGAACGACAGTTTTTTTTTGGGGTGTGTTTGTGTTGGATAAGTCCTTCATGATATTTGAGAACATGTAAGAAACATAACTGCAGTCTTTTTCTTTTGGGATTTTTGAAAAACGGTGGATTTAGTCGCAGCCTCAAGAAGACGTGCACGTTGGCGTGCACGTGCGACACAGAGCGGAACAGTTCTGGGAACTGAACCCTCAAAGGTGGCCCCGTTTCCATCCTCTGTGGTTGCATTTCTTGCTTCCTTTTTTTTCTGCTGCGTGCACGTTTTTTTTTCTATTTCCCAACACACACACACACACACACACACACGGCAAAACGTGTAAAAAAATAAAGGAAACCAGACGAGCACAGTGAGGTTGCCAGCTGCTTATTGGTGGATCACACACACACCCTCATGACAGGTCGTCATATCAATCACCGCCGCCAGGAGAGGCCTCTGGGAAGAGAGGAAAGGTCATTGGAGGTCGGAAGAAGCGGTCTAGCTTCCAGGAAGTCACCTGCTGCTGGAGGCAGTCTGCAGTATGTCTCACCCGGGCGGGGAATACTGCACGCACGCACGCGCGCGCGCACACACACACACACACACACACACACACACACACACACACACACACACACACACACACACACACACACACACACACACACACACACACACACACACACACACACACACACACACGACGTGTGGTTTATTGCGTCATTGCACGCGGCTGTAATCAATGCAGAGCACTTATCTCCTGCCTGACAGACTTTATAATGACGTTTCATAACCTGCAAAGTGTGAAACTCAGTCACACGTGATTTATCGGGCTCTCGGACCTGGTTTTCCAGCAGCTGGGCGCGCGCGGTGCAGTGCGCGCGCATGTTTCGGCACACCGTGTTCCGTGTAGTCTGGAGTCAAACAAGGACACGCCGTTTGAGGAATAATTTAATACGACCTTAAATCGGGATTGGAGCAGCACGAGAGGTGCGCTCGTGCCAGAGAGGAGGCGGCGGAGGTTAAATGTCGGTTTGATGTTGTTTTGTTTTAGTTTTTAGCAGAAAACGTTTTTTTATGAGGTAAAAAGATGTGAAATTTGAGACGTTTGTTTCATAAATTCCGCTATAATTTAAACCGTGGCACCTTAAAGGCAACACTCACTCCTCAGGTCTCGCCCAATAGACTAAAGAGGCGTTCAGGAGCTGTGGGAAATATAACCATTGACCATGAAGACCACAGACGATGCAACGAAGTTGTAAAACACTGGATTTTTATTTTGCTTTTGTTCTTTGTTGTCAATAGTTCTTAGAGTACTTCAATATGATGTATTAAAACATTTTACGTTTACTTTAGCTTCCATTCAAAATGTTTTGTTAATGTTTTACACTGTTTTATCACTCTTTGGTTACAGTTTTGCTGATAAATGAATTTTACGTGCAAACTGTGTCTGACACGGGATAATAAACATGTCAACAGGGTTTGCTGATTGTCAAGTTTTCCAAGTACACATAAGACACACTACACACTACTAAGATTATTTTCATTATGTATTACGTTTGTGGAAAATAATAGTTTTACTATTTTGTCTATGACAAGTCTGAGAAAAGTATTTCAAATACCCAGAGTACATGGTGTCGTCTTCAAAGTGCTTCTTAAATACTACAATATATATTTACAGGTATAGTGGATGTTACTGTTATTATATGGGTTTTGTTTCTGACACCGTGTGATGTGTTCAAGTGCAAAGTTGTTAAGTAGATGAGTAGCAATAAAAACACACACAAAAAGACCATCAAGAAAACATACACGCAAACAAAAAACATGAAGAATCCACGTAGAATCCTAGCAGTCTAGATTCCGAGCCGAGCAGGGCTCCCGTGAACGCAGCACAGTTGTGAGATCAGCTGATTTTCTACGCTGCCATTTTGTCCGGCAGAGCAGCCAGCGAAGAGAAACCACTGGCGAGACTTTTCAGACAGCAGCACAGGAACGGAACGGAACGGAACAAACAACCCCCCCTTCCCCCCAAAACAACCCCCAAACCGAGCCGGCGAGGCGGACTCGGCACCGGAAGGACCGCGCCCGAGGACCGTTGAAACGGAACCTACCGTCTTTTTTGTTGTTGTTGAACTTAACGGCTCTCCGCCGGCTCTCTTCGGGCACCCGGGGTTAGCTAGCCGCCGCTAGCCGCTTCCCCGCACCTGTCCCCGGCTGTCAGCGACACGGTACCCCCCCACCACCCCGGCTGTAAGCTCAAGACGATGTGCCGCTCGCCCCCGGGGGACTTCCTCACGCCCGAGCGGTGCTTTAACGCAACACTTCGCCGAGCGACCAGCTAACTGAAGCGGCCCGAGCGAACACGTCGACGTGGAGGACGAACTCAAGAATTTCTCTTTTTCTTCTTCTACTCCTTTTTTTTGGGGGGATTGTTGAGGTTCTCCAAACTGATTTCACACGGATTACTTTTTGTGTGCCTGTGCGCGCGCGCGTGCGTGTTGCCTCCGCCTCGTCCAAGGTTACAAACCAGCCAGTTAATTATGTTTATTTGCGGCCAGAAAGTAATTCACAGTGTTTACAACTTCCACAGTGTCGGGACTCTTTCCTGGTCCGAGGACTGCGACGGGAACGTTAGCTAACACAGACTAGCTCGGATTAGTGTCGTCGTGTTGTGTTCACTTAGCTAGATAGATAGTTGGAAATAACTGTTGCCAAACATTTTTAACAAAAGAAAACAATTGCAAATCAGCTTTTGATTGTGGGTTTCATAGTTAAACCACCCTGCATATATATATATATATATATACGCTCTTACCCCCCGCTCCCCCCCACCCCCACCAGTGATCTGACATTACTGCAGGCGGCACAGGTTTTTCCACGCACCTGAACACACCAGCGGGGAGTCTGATAGCGAACCCTGTTACCTCCACTTGACAGTGAAGTCACGTTGAGTTGTGGGAGAACAAAGATAAATAAACACAATTCTAGAGAGGGAGAGATGTCGGGACAATCCATCACGGACCGGATCGCCGCGGCGCAGCACAGCATGACCGGGTCCGCCATCAGCAAGGCCGTGTGCAAAGCCACCACACATGAAGTCAGCGGGCCCAAGAAGAAGCACCTGGACTGTGAGTACTCCTCCTCATCCCTTCTTCCTCTCTTTTTTAAGAGGCTGTCAAATGCAGACAGCAACACACTGCACCTGAAACTCTGACACACACACACACACACACACACACACACACACACACACACACACACACACACACACACACACACACACACACACACACACACACACACACACACACACACACACTATAATAACCTATAAACAGGCTTGGTTTTGTAGAATAAGGAGTTTTAACCTGTGCATTCAGCGTATTACCTGTTATAGTACCTGATGGGGATGAAGTCCATTTCTTATCAATATATTTGATCAACCCTTGAGTATTCAAGTGCCACATAAGATGACAGGTGCCCCTTTATTTAGGTAGTGTACCATTTAAAGATACAACTAATGGTCCACCCGGCGGCTGCCTTTTACAATCGTACTTTTAAAATGTTAAATCAATGTTCCAGAGCTGAAGGCCGAAGTCTTCACAACAAAAGGCTGCAGCCAACGATTATTCACTTTCATTGTCGATTGAAATAAACTGCTTTTATCTATGAAACGTCAGAAATATTTTCTCTGAGCTCAACGTGACTCATTCAAATGGCTTCGTTTTGATGGACCGTCAATCAAAAATGCTTAATTTGATCTTTTAAGAGCGAAAAGTTGGATATTTTGTGGCCAATTGTTTCAGAGTTACTTCAAATGTGCTTATTTTTGCAGGGGAAACTGTCCAAAACCTAAATATAATATATTTTTAAACTATATAAAACAGCGAAAAGCTAAATCGGAGGCAAACATTAGTCTATTCATGTTGCTGGGTGGGCGACGCGATGACTAATCTATATACGGCCAATCAAAGTTACCTGCAGCTCACCTGCCTAAAGACGGCCTGGGTAATTGGACCGTACCAAGGTGCCTCAGCCAGAGGGGTGTCCTCAGCAGCCAGGCTATGTTCCACTAGGGAGAGAGGCTCCGCCCCTTCCAATTAACATGGACCCACCGGCGGCTACATAGCCTGCAGTGGGAGGGGCCTAAGTTCTAGTTAACTAAATTATGTTGCATTATAGTTTGTTATTTGTCACTTTGTTGAGATTTTGTTCCCTTGTTAGCACAGTAGTCCGTACATTTAACAGTGACAATGTGTATTTTTTAAAAGTTAAGATTGTAGAAATTACGGTATTGATTTTCTTTCATATTACAGTGTATTTCCGTTATTACTACAGTGTTTAGGACAATTAACAGTGACAAAATGTCATTTTTACAGGAAATACATGCATAAATTACAGTTTGGGCTGATGTATTTATTTACGTTGTTTCAATGTGATAGATACGGAATATAACCTTTTTTGAATTAACGGTATTTTACTGTTGGGATTTAACAGGTTTTCACCGTAAAATCTACGTACATCACACACATGACATACATTACACACGACATACGAGGTCGTTGGCCTCCATCCATTTGTAACCGTGGTGATCCCAGTGAAAACCCTGCAGCTAACTTAAAGACTAAAGGAGAGGGGGGGCTCGATCACATACCCCAAATTCCTCAATCTCAGTCGCTGACTTTTTGTGTTTGCAGACTCCCAGTTTGCTTTGCTAATGAGGAGTTAAACTGTCACCCAGAAGGTGGTGGTTGATGATGGATGGATGGATGGATGGATGGATGGATGGATGGATGGATGACTGCAGAAGAAATAATGTATTAATATCCATGGTGTGCACCATGTTTGGGTTTCGACATGATTGCTGCTGGAATGTGCTGAACTTCTGCTTTCTGGGAACCAGCTCGTGTTTGATCGATGCTCAGCTGCCTCACATCCGTCAGCTCCTCCTCCTGCTCCTCCTCCTGCTCCTCCTGCTCCTCTCCTCCTGCTCCTCCTCCTCCTGCTCCTGCTCTTCCTCCTCCTCCTCCTGCTCCTCCTCCTGCTCCTGCTCCTCCTCCTCCTCCCCCCTGACGTTCAGCAGTAGTCATGCATTGTCTCCGCTCCCTTTGAACTTGGCCAGACCCCCGGAGCCAATCCGCCGCGTCCAGCTTAATCATTGAGGGTTATTGATTTCTCTGGGAGCGACGACCTCTGGGGAGGGGGGGGGCGGCGCGGTGGGTGAGCGGAGCGGACGCCCTGGTTGTCGTGTCGTTTGTGCGGTTGATGATTTCCCCGTGACGGTGACGTCAGGAGGCTGTCAAGTTGTGTCTGGGTCAACCAACCAGGTGACCCCTGGCAGACAGGTGCACCGGGGGCGTGGCCGGGTGTCGGTGTGACCCGGGTGTAGCCGACAGGTGATCAATACCCAGCAGCTCGCTGAATCATTACAGACGTGATCGCCATGGTTTCCCCAACTAGGGATGCAACGATACCATTTTTTACAAACCGATACGATACCGATATTTTTATTTGTGTACTTGCCGATACCGAGTACCGATACCGATACTTCTTAGATTTGGTCTCCATGAAAGTGCAATTAATTTGGAGGCAGATTTTATTTTATCCTCTGCAGATTATGTCAAGCCTATAGTACAAAATGAACAGAAGGCTATCCCAAGCTTTAAACTTCTTGTGGAAGTCCCTCTAATGTCGGACCATAAAACGCCCCGTGTCCGGGTTCATAATGTAAGCGATAATATTAGGTATCGAGCAATTATATAGGAAGCTGTGTTCCAAGTTATGTTTCCGGTGCTTTTATTGTGGAGGGAGAAACGGAAAGGAAAAGAGGAGTGGAATTGTGGGATATACGTGTGTGAAGGAGATAAAAAAGTGGTTCAAGTTACCCTGCAGCGTGTTTTCACTTTATTAGAATTACAAATATAGACACACAACAGACACTCGGCTACAATAATATCATCCGTAGCCGCACAACAGCGTCTGAATGAGGCCGCTGCCTGCGCTACTTCAGGTGGATCAGCAACAGTTTGATTCAAACCGGCAGGACGGCGGTGATGACGCGCAGAGCTTCTCAATTATAGATGTATTAAATATGGAAAATTTCAACTCTCGCGTCTAACGTGCCGCCGGCGTAAATTTGCGTCTGTCGCAACCACACGCGTCTGTGCATAGACTTTACATGTAATCTGGTCGCGCGAAACATTTGCGTCGCGTTGGGTGTGAACGCACATTACTCTACACACCTTGCTGCAAGAGCTGCAAGAGAGCGACGAAAGAGCCGTATGCGGCTCTGGATCACGGGTTGCCGACCCCTGCCCTAGACGTTGAAGTCAGGTAGGACAACAAATCTTTTTCTCCACAAAGCGCGACCAGTTTGTTGTAGTGAAATACTGTTGAGTGGTATCGGTTCTTGGTATCGGCAATTGAAAACGAGTACGAGTATTTTAACGCAGTATCGGCCCGATACCCGATACCGGTATCGGGTATCGGTGCATCCCTACCCCAAACGTTATGTTTTACAGCATACGGGTACTTTTACATCATTTATAGTGAAGAAGAGAGGTGCTTATTGAAATATTGGATTCACATGTCGAAACACCTCAGCTAGCTCTCTGTCTCACACACACACACACACACACACACACACACACACACACACTTGGTGTAAAATGATGGTGGTGTCAGCTGGAGGCAGAGCTCTTGAGTAGTTGCTTCTTCATTAATAATATGAATGATCTGTATCTCCCCCGTCGTCTCACCTTCCAGCTAGAAACGCTCGGCGATCACGTGACCTTCAGCCCCGGAGCTTTGCAGGAAGTAAAGTAACCGGCGGCGGTCGGCACCGCATCGTGAGAGCGTCTCTTGACCTTTTGACCCCTCAGAGGGCAGCCCAGCGACGTGTCGGCCTCTTTGTTCTCGCGGCTGAAGTGAAATGTTTTGTTGCCAGGAAACATTTGACATGTTGTTTTGAGCCGGCGGCCTCTCTACGCACACGTGGACACGGATAGCGGATGTGCACGTGGTTATGTGCACGTGGTTATGTTCATGCATCAGCTGGCTGCATACCTGTGTTTCTTCACGTGTGCAGACAGACACGTGACCAGATCTTCCTATCCAGGAAGTGTGAAGCCTCCCAGCAGAGCCCTGTAGAGGACTCTGAGGCTCCACCCCCTTACTGCGAGGCCCGGCCCGGTGGTTTCCTACCTGAACCGCAGCCTTAAAGCTCAGCGGCTCGCTGCAGATGAAACCACCAGGGTCCGGGTGTCCGGTTCCCCTCCGAGCGTGACAGCAAAGAAAATCAACCCGACACGTGATCCTTAGCTCTGGTTTCACTAGCTAGCGTGAGATGAATCCATCAGCTGTTCATGGCCTGGTGGCGTGTTTCCTGATTGATGGTCAAAGCTGTTTGAAAGTGCTGCTCTGGTATCGCCTGTGTTTGTCAGGTCATCGGCTCCATTAAGGAGATCCCGCAGCAATAAGCCTGGATCAGTCTGGGCATCTGGGACCGAGCAGAGGGGCGTTGGTCCCACCTGGTAGTCCTTATTCAGGACAATAATATAATAGTCTTATGATACTAATAATGCTGACTGTTGGAGCTCAATGTGACTTCAGGACGTTACAGAACACCAGCAGTCGCCTCACTTCCTGCTCTTTGTGCTGCATTGATTGCAGCCCTGATAGTCGGGTGTAGTCGGGTGGTGGCATGGTGGGGACGCCGGTGTGGCTGTTGGGAGTCTGATGCCATCTACAGGGCCGCCCCGCCCCGGCTGCACCGCTCAGATAGGCCCGGTTTAGACTACTGGGCCGGAAGAGAGGCTCACTGCTCACGGTCTGGATCCTCGTCTCAAGTGAAGTGTGTGTGTGAGAGACTGTGTGTGTGTGTGAGAGAGAGTGTGTGTGTGTGTGATACGAACACTGCACCAATGGCCTGCATGCTTCTCCGTCTGCTTGTCACAGGCCTCAAGGTGCAGGAAGAATGAACCCAATTTAAAGTGTGTGTGTGTGTGTGTGTGTGTGTGTGTGTGTGTGTGTGTGTGTGTGTGTGTGTGTGTGTGTGTGTGTGTGTGTGTGTGTGTGTGTGTGTGTGTGTGTGTGTGTGTGTGTGTGTGTGTGTGTGTGTGTGTGTGTGTGTGTGTGTGTGTGTGTGTGTGTGTGTGTGTGTGTGTGTGTGTGTGTGTGTGTGTGTGTGTGTGTGTGTGTGTGTGTGTGTGTGTGTGTGTGTGTGTGTGTGTGTGTGTGTGTGTGTGTGTGTGTGTGTGTGTGTGTGTACATTCAGTACTCCTGTTTCCATTCTGACGTCTGGTTATTTTTAGCCGTGTTCTCTCAGGAGCCTTTGACTGGTTCACTGCTTTTATTCTCTCTCTCTCTCCCTCCCTCCCTGAGCAACGTTGTTGAAGCTCGGTGATCTGTGGAGGGATCAGAGCGGCGAGGTGGTCGAGCGGTTTGGAGACACCAACATTCAAGCCCTCTCGTTGGCAGGCATCCTTAAGACGTCGAATGACCTCTGACCTCCGTGGAGCCGATGTCAGCCAAGAGCTGTATTGTTGTTTCAGTCCTGTGGAAGCTCTCCGGTCGTGCAAAGTGTTTTTCTTAAGCTCTGGGAAAGTTTATATATAGAACGAATTAAATACACCAAACACGTGACCTCATATTTCCTGACTTAAGCTGATAGGCTGATTGTGATCCTTGTGTAACTCATTGCACGGCCGATGGTGAAATCACTTTTGTTTTCATTGCGTTGTCTTTTGGGCAATGCGGTTGGGCAACGGAGGAAGCAACGGGCCGTGTGGGGTTGTGGGAAGGCCACAAGCCAGTCCCTTCAAAGTATGTCGACAGATCCGTGTCCCCATCCCGACTTCCCAGAAAGAAACGCCTCGTTTCCACGCCGAGGTCTTTGAGATTTCACCAGATTACGTCTCTTCAGGAATCCCAGCTATGTGAGCCTGGACTTCCTGCGGTGGTCTCTGGAGGGTCTTGCCCAGACTCTGGTTTTAAAACGATGCCGAGATAGGATTGAGACTCTGATGATCCACCTCGGCCTGCGTCCCCCCAGGAGGCCTGTGGAATGGTCCAGATCCCAGATTTGCCGTTGGGGTTTATACCTTTTCACTGATGCCAGCTTTAAAACGTATACCAGAACCAGGCTTTATGTTTTTAGAGGGGATTTATTTTGCCATATGATATCTCGTTTTCCTAGCAAAGTCCATCAGCGTGTCTTTTCAAAATAAACTTCCATCTTTACAGGAAATAACCGAGTTAGGGTTTCGACCACGAAACCACTCTGCTGGCTTTCTGTTTGACCCCGCCCACTTCCTGGTTCATGACCACATGGATTACATAGGACTTTAATTTGTGGTATATCTACGTAGGTGTAGCTGCGGATGCTTTATGAATTAATATGCAGATTATGATGGGTAATAAGGGTTAAAAATAAATAAATAAATAGTGCTTTTCATGGTGAATAAGCTCTAAATACCTGTTGTGACCAGCTGTGAGCGTCACATGTGGCAACTGGTTGCTAATAAGTCCTCCGCATTAAACGTTAATATTGTTGTGCTGACAGCTTTTCCCACACGGACTCCAAACGGCCATAACATCAGTTATTTAAGGTTTGAATTTAATCAGGATTCAATTGATTGTTCTTGTTAATGGAACGAAATCAATTAATGAATTAAAACAATGAGATGCTTTTCTCTGCAGAAGCTTCATTCAAACAATGGATGAGCTTTTTACAACGTGATCCAATCAGTTCACAACACGGTGCAGCACCTTTATATTAAAACAACAGATATACTCTTTATTGAATTTTCAATTTTATATAATCAGGAATTCTGATTAATACTGAGGAGGAGGAGCCAGCTGATAGATGTGATCGGCCTCTTCCTCTGCTTGATCTGACACCTGCTTTCTCACACACACACACACACACACACACACACACACACACACACACACACACACTTCCTCACGAGATCCCTGGGCTCTCACACTGGTCCCTCAGTACCAGGAAGTCTCTGGTCTATTGTGGTTCAGGCCCACAGAGGTCAACAGAGGACCGGCAACAATGGACCTCAGATCAGGAACAGAGAAGGTCCCTGTTGGGGATGAGATCACATTTACTCAGCAGCGTGTGTGTGTGTGTGTGTGTGTGTGTGTGTGTGTGTGTGTGTGTGTGTGTGTGTGTGTGTGTGTGTGTGTGTGTGTGTGTGTGTGTGTGTGTGTGTGTGTGTGTGTGTGTGTGTGTGTGTGTGTGTGTGTGTGTGTGTGTGTGTGTGTGTGTGTGTGTGTGTGTGTGTGTGTGTGTGTGTGTGTGTGTGGCGAAGACGGGTTGTTATTGAATGAGCGGCTCGTGCACACGCTCCCTGATTGTAATGATGAAGATGATGATGAAGCCCCCCGGCGGGACTCTCCCCTCGCTTACGGTCCTCCGGTAGTCTGACGAGAGCCCGTTTCCCTAGTTACCAGGTGCTCAAGCCGCCCCGCGGTGAGGAACAAAGGATGGAGAGACGGTGGGGAAGTAAAGGAGAAGGAATGGAGGGGCGGAGCGCCGGGGGGAAGAAACAACAACGAGACGTGGTGTGAAGGATCAATTCCAGCTGCGTGAGTCCGTATTGATGCTCGAGCGCTGTGTGTCACCTGAGAGAGCCGGGAGGCGGAGCCGAGCCGGGAGGCGGAGCCTAGCAGATGGCATCGAGCTACGCACATTAAAATGCACCGATAGCTCGATAACGTCCGTTTATGGGAGGTTTTCTGAACATGGAAATGGGGGAAAAGTTTGCATATATTATACATATCACAGGGTTCATACGTCATGGAAAACCTGGAACAGTCATGGAATATTAAAATGGTTATTTCCAGGTCATGCACCTCCGTCCTTGTTCTGAATCAGGGCTATCAAACCTTTTTATTAGTATTTTCTATCCTGTCTTAATACCTGTCGTCTGTGCGTCCTTCATATATATTTATATGTTTTCTCTCCTCCCAGATTTGATCCACTGCACCAACGAGATGAACGTGAGCATCCCCCAGCTGGCCGACACGCTGTTTGAGCGCACGGCCAACTCCAGCTGGGTGGTGGTGTTCAAGGCCCTGATCACCACCCACCACCTCATGATGTACGGCAACGAGGTAGGAACGCCGCGAGAACCCGCTCACAGCCACAGACACCAGCACGCACGGGGTTCAAACACACGGCACTGAGAACCACCCGGAGTGAATCAGAGAAAATGAATTAGCTCAGCGTGAGCTGCGAGATGGGGGACGAGGATAAAAGCAAACGAATAATCAAATGATTTAACTTTATTGAAAAAAAGAAAACCCCCCCACAGTTGAAAGCTGGAGGAACACAGCCCCTCCATGGATTTGCATACTTTCAGAAACAGTAATTGGGAATTAAAACTCCACCAATCGCTGCTGTGTTCGGAGAACTTTCTCTTCTTTTGCACGACGAGGCCGGATCAAACCACCAGTCCATGAAACGGCTCAATTCCTACGCAACAGATTAGTTTTATTAATGTCTAACAAGATGGAAACGGTTTTGTTCTTCAAATGAAGTGTTGTAGCCGGCACACACACTGTCCATGACTCAGTCCCGTTTGAATACTCTGATATCCAGGTGGACTGCTGCCCTTTGGAGTGCGTTTAATGTATATTTCATGAAAGCAGGAGGCCCCAGCAGCCCAGCATTGCTTTGTTGTGATACATTTCCATTGATCGCAACATACAATGTGTGATCCGTAGATAATGTGGCCATCACACGCCCACTTTCATGCATTTTCATATCCCTTTTGTTCTCTATGTAGCGCCACATTTATGTTAAGTGCAGGTTTTCCTGTTTAGAAATACTTCTAAGTGAGAATCTGCCAAAGCGTAGCTATTGGCGGTTAGCTTAGCATAAGGTGTTTTTATTTCTGTGTGTTTATTGCCCTTGAGCAGAGCCAGCTGAGCTGTTTCCTGTCTTTGCGTTAAGCTACGCTATGCTAAGCTACGCTATGCTAAGCTAACAGGCTGCAGCTCCACATTAAGCATACAGATACCTAAACATAATATTTGTCGAACCAATTCCTTTAAACAGGCGACTCCTACTCTGAGACGTATCCATATTTGATAAACGTCTTTGTAGAAGTAAGCTTTTCTGGCCCCTGCAACCAAAAGGGGGTAATTACACTCACGTGCACGTTATACGTATTTCATACACATCTCGAAAGCGGAGGCTTGGCGGTACCTTCAGCCCCGGACACACCCTGCACCACATTCCAGTCCGAGTCCAGTCCAACGGGGAAGCACCGCTTCCTTGTTTAGAGAAGTTGTGCAACGCGTCCTTCTTCCGTGTTCACGACATCAGCTTCCTCTGCAAAGGGGAACCAGCCTCTGAACTCCCAGCAGCCTCTCTGGTGCCACCGCCGCTGAAAGGCTCTCTCGGGGGCTCAGGGTTGAGCACCGCAGACCTCGCAAACGTTTGCTCAAGATGTGGAAATACCCGCGACGGTTCTTCCAAATCATAAGTAGGTCACTGCAGAGCAGCAGGAAGCGGTGGAGAGGCATTCCCAGGCTGCGGGCTGATTCATCTCCGAGCTGTCACTTTCATATTGAAGCTTTTTGATGTCGATGTCTCGGCAGCAAACAGAGCTAATCCCTAATGTCTGCACAACATGTGAGATCACACCCGCCAGGCCATGACGCTGTGCTCCTGATGCTGGTCAACGATAAGAGAGAGGGAAACATTAATATAGGATCATTGTATCGTCTACAATCCATTGTAAAGGGATATTTAATTAATAATAAGCATCATTTGGTCCATTTAGAGCAGAATCAACATGACCGGTTATTAAATTGTAAGATATGAACGGTGAGGGATCGGAATCTTGTTCATTCTCTGAAAGCTATATTAAAGCATTACCAATAATAATTATACTGCTAATACAATGTGGAGTAATTTAAAAGCCCTTATTAAAACATCTTGTCTTTAGTAGTTTTAATGATGCATTATTAGCTGCTTAGTTTTAGGAAGTTAAACAGGTTATAGTTTATCTCTAATATCTATTTATTTAATCTCCTTCAAAATACTGGATTTAGTCAAGTTTCTCACCAAAAACTACATTTTGGGAGATTACATTTGCACACAGTATGATTGTAATTGACCTTCGTCCACCCGAGCCTGAACGCACCATAATGAGCCTGAACGCACCATAATGTAACTGAATGGAACCTCTGGACGCGAGCCGTTAGTGGTGCCGCTAACACTACTAGATAACGCTACTAGATAACGCTACTAGATAACGCTACTAGATAACGCTACTAGATAACGCTACTAGATAACGCTACTAGATAACGCTACTAGATAACGCTACTAGATAACGCTACTAGATAACGCTACTAGATAACGCTACTAGATAACGTTCTAACAGTACTAGCTAACATTCTAATGTTACTAGCTAACGCTACTAGCTAACGTTACTAGCTAACATTCTAACGTTACTAGCGAACATTCTAACATTACTAGCTAACGCTACTAGCTAACGTTCTAGTGAACTTCATTTCATACTGCGCCACGGTTTGTTCCTCCACCACCGTACCTGCAGCACATTACACTGCTGTGTGTGTGTGTGTGTGTGTGTGTGTGTGTGTGTGTGTGTGTGTGTGTGTGTGTGTGTGTGTGTGTGTGTGTGTGTGTGTGTGTGTGTGTGTGTGTGTGTGTGTGTGTGTGTGTGTGTGTGTGTGTGTGTGTGTGTGTGTGTGTGTGCGCTCACTCACACCAGCCGGCATTCGTCAGGGCAGCGGTGCTGACGGAGGCTCGGCGGCCAGGTGGACCCGCTCCCCCGCGGCCGGGCCATACGTTCCCGTCAGCTGAGAGAAATCTGGCCGTAAAATTAGAACGCACAGAATCGGGGTCAATAGACGGCACATTGCTCTCCATTGTCCGCCGACGCTCCGACAGGGAACAGTTACAGGGATTTGTCACCAGGAATATGTGATGTGCTCTCAGAGGCTGATGGGAACGTAGAAATAAGCTGAATGCTTACAGGACATGGGAATCCATATTATATGTATTCAGGTATTTGAGAAGGAAGAAGTGCAGGAAGAAGGGAAGAAGGGTGGTTGAGAAGAGGAAGTGGAGGACAGGAAGAGGGAAAGAATAGGATGTGAAGGAGGAGTCAGAAGTTAAGGATGAGGTCATCACGAGGAGAGAAAAGGAATCTAAATTTAACAACAAAACAACTACGTAGTGTATTAGACAGGTGGCAAGGAAAGAAGGGAGGACTTCAGGTCTTCACCTCCAGTTTCCCCCCCTCCCTCCAAAGTAATCCTGGCTCGCTCCCCGGATCCAGAGCCGGTCGATATCGTTGATCCTGACTTGGCATCCACACAACTGTACAGACGAACTAATGCGTAACGTTTTCCATTTAAACGTATCCTGTCAATGTATTTCTACCATGTGTACCAGTGTACATCACACACCACTGGGGGAAAAAAATCCTTTTTTGGTGCGTTTTGTTTTCAAGGACGTCAGGACCTCAGAAATACTACCAATCATACTTTAATCTGCAGGACGGTTATGAGCGTCAGCGGAGAGAATTACAGGATGAGTGATCGCACGTAAGTGCATCGGGAATCAGGACCGAGAGCTGTCCATCAACGAGGGAGAGAGGGAACGAGAGAGAGGGAGAGAGGACATGAGAGGAGACGGGGACGGTCTGCCGAGCACAGCGGTGAAAGTGCTGATGGTGTGTGTGTGTGTGTGTGTGTGTGTGTGTGTGTGTGTGTGTGTGTGTGTGTGTGTGTGTGTTAGAAAGAGAGAGGGAACAGTAAAGTGTGTACGTGAGACCATGTTTGTGTGTTTATTTTTTTGATTTACGGCAGTGTAAAGTTGCGGTGTGAGACACACACACACACACACACACACACACACACACACACACACACAGCGGCCCCCTCAGTGACGCAGACAGAAGCAAGAGATTTATGCAAAGATACGCCGGTGAGATATTATGAAGGCAGATTTTTGACATGAGAAGGAAGGAAAGGAGGGAGAGAGAGAGTGTGTGTGTGTGTGTGTGTGTGTGTGTGTGTGTGTGTGTGTGTGCTCAGTAGACTCAGCCAACCAGAAACAGGGTAACGTTTTTCCTTTCTTAAATCCTAACTCAGGTTATCGAATCTTTGAGTTTCTGCCGACACGTTATTGATCTGATCAGAGCAGCGATCGTCCAATCACAGCTCAGCACCGAAGAAACCAGCGGTGAAGTTGTCGTCTCTCTCTCTTTCTGTCGCTCTCTCTCTCTTTTTCAGTTTTGCCTCCATGAGGTCATCTTGTTTTTCCTCCTTATTGTTGGCTCAGCAGTAGCACACTTCTTCCCAGCGTTCATATACGCTCATGGAAAACCTGGAAAAGTCCTGGAAGAGTCCTGGACCTCCATTGGTCAACATGTATGAACCCTTTCTTCCTCAAGGGTTCTGCTGAGAGAAGTCTTCCTCCTTCCTTCCTCTTCCAGTAGCAGGCTTAATGAGTAATCCTGTAATTAGCTCCTCCATACAGTTGCTTTTTAAAACACTATAATCAGCTGTTTCTCTGCATCTGACCTGCAGTTAAAAGTGGTTTAGTGGTATAACAGTAATTCATTTCCAGACCATAAACACGACTGAATAATAATAAATGCAACAATAATAAAAAAGGTTTCTCCTCCTGTGTGCTGTGTTTGCTAAGGGCTCTCATCAGGAGCCCTGAGGCACACCCACGAGTACACAAGAGGACGTCCTTTCTAGGAATGTGAGTTCTGATTGGCTTAGAGGTAAATATAGACTCAGAGGGTCAGAACGAATCAAAGCGCTCTGCTTAATTTACCACGGTTTCCTTTAGTTGATCTCAGTGTTGGGCAACATAGAAGCACGTTGATAATACCAGAGCTTTATGGTCTGGCCATAAAGTAGCTGAATTCATGCAACAACAAAAAAAAAGCTTCTTTTCCTGACGTGCCCATCCAAGCCGTGGAGGTTTCATTAATGTATTCAACATTGTAAGAAATATAAGTATATTGTCAGAACTTCAGATTTACCATCGTATAGACTTATAGACCTTCAGCTGGAGGTCGCACACCTGCCTCAGCACGCCGTGTTCCTTCAATAGTGTACATGTCAGGAGAAACACTGCTCCAATACCCTGTGTGTGTGTGTGTGTGTTTGTGCGTGCATTAGTGTTTTAAATGACTCATGTTGCTTTAGCTGCCTCATTGACCTCACACTCATCCACCAGCAAGACACAACTGCTCCCATGAGAGCCGGAGCCCACACACTATCAGCCCCGTCACCTTGTAGGCATAGATCCGCACACACGCACACACACACACACACACACGTTTAAACATAGACGTCTCTTTAATGCCGTCACTCTGTCACCCACTTAGCTTCTCTTTGTGGCTTTCACACTTAGATTGGATTCAGAGGCTAAATGGTTGATTGCGTAAGAGAGGAGGATGATAAATACTTGGGAGGAGGAGGAGGGTGTGTGTGTGTGTGTGTGTGTGTGTGTGTGTGTGTGTGTGTGTGTGTGTGTGTGTGTGTGTGTGTGTGTGTGTGTGTGTGTGTGTGTGTGTGTGTGTGTGTGTGTGTGTGTGTGTGTGTGTGTGTGTGTGTGTGTGTGTGTGTGTGTGTGTGTGTGTGTGTGTGTGTGTGTGTGTGTGTGTGTGTGTGTGTGTGTGTGTGTGTACTCCGCTTGCATAAGAGCAGCGTTCATTCAACGCGGCTCGATCACGACTCATTCTCAGGACGTGAGTCATCCCGCTCGCTGCCTGCAGTCGGTTCTGTGGAGCGCTGCAGCCAAAACCAGATTCCCATGTGGGCCTCTCCCCCCCCCCCCCCCCCCTTCTGGAGTGTTCCCGTCTGTATTCCCTGTAGTTGGATTCAGTTTAAAATGTACCCTTTGAGCTGGTCTCCCCTCGCTGCCGGCTGTGGACACGTCGGCGGGTCCACAGCCGGCAGATATCGTGTTGGGTGACGTCAGGACCCGGCTGCTGGGAAGTGGTTTTCTTTTCTATGAAAGGGATCCGGAGTCACTGGGTTCAGCCGGTTCTGGGTAGAGGACGCACTTCTGCATCGGCCTTGAGTCGCTATTCACTGCCTCCCTTTAGTAGACGAATGAGACGCGTTGGTGTTATCGCATCACAACTTCTAGTAAAGGACAGTAGCCACGGCAACCAATGCCATCAACGAGACTCAGAATGCAGCTTTAACACATGAAGCATAGACTTCTATACAACCAGAGGAGTCACCCCCTGGTGGTCAGGAGAGAGAATGCAGCTTTAACACATGAAGCATAGACTTCTATACAACCAGAGGAGTCACCCCCTGGTGGTCAGGAGAGAGAATGCAGCTTTAACACATGAAGCATAGACTTCTATACAACCAGAGGAGTCGCCCCCTGGTGGTCAGGAGAGAGAATGCAGCTTTAACACATGAAGCATAGACTTCTATACAACCAGAGGAGTCGCCCCCTGGTGGTCAGGAGAGAGAATGCCGCTTTAACACATGAATTATAGACTTCTATACAACCAGAGGAGTCGCGCCCTGGTGGTCAGGAGAGAGAATGCAGCTTTAACACATGAAGCATAGACTTCTATACAACCAGAGGAGTCGCCCCCTGGTCGTCAGGAGAGAGAATGCAGCTTTAACACATGAAGCATAGACTTCTATACAACCAGAGGAGTCGCGCCCTGGTGGTCAGGAGAGAGAATGCAGCTTTAACACATGAAGCATAGACTTCTATACAACCAGAGGAGTCGCGCCCTGGTGGTCAGTAGAGAGAATGCAGCTTTAACACATGAAGCATATACTTCTATACAACCATAGACACGCCTACCAATGCTAGAATACTTTTTTGGGAGTGAAAGGGCTGAGGTAGCTTAAACAGAGCTCCAACCTTGGCTTCTCCTCAACATAACGTGACTACACGATGCAACAGCAGAAAGAAAAGAAAACCACTTCAGGTCGGCGCCGAGGCCATGGTGTTCGGTTACTAGGGAAACCACCATTTGTGCACTTTTGAGCGAAAGACGTGGAAGGAGAGGGAGGAGGTGGAGAGAGGGAGGAGGTGGAGAGAAAGCGGGTAAGAGAGGGAGTATGGTAGCTATGTATAGCTATGTTGAGGATGAAAGAGGCAGAGTATGTACTCCGATATGCTAACATGAATTATTTGACAAGCCGACCTGCTTCTGTCTCCCCCTCCTCCCTATTCCTGTCTCCCCCTCCTCTCTATTATTACAACTCAAAATCTGAATCTCCTCTCAGAGCGGTGTCTTTTTTCTTCCTCGTCGTCTTCGTCGAATAATGTGGCGCTCGGCGGGTTTGTGATTCTCCCTCTGTGCCGAGAGCTTCTGCCCCTTTATAGATTTTCTGCCTCTTAACTATACCCATGCGTTTTGTGTGGGTTCTCGCAGCCTCAGCCTTTGTATCCAGACTGAGGGAGAGACGCAGACTCCCGTCAGACGGCGTTTGATGAGGAAGAGAGCAGTCGGCATCACAAGATGAAGAGGAGACGGAGCTTATGGAGTCTATGCAGTTCCCCCTCTCTCTCTATCACGACCATCTCCGTCTGAGTGGCTCTGTCTTAACCTGGTTTATTGCTAAAGTCATCACGTAGCTCTCAATCTGTAAAGCTTTTCCCTTTTCACCCTAAACCCTTGAACTCTTAGTCATCAAGGCGCCATCTCACCGGACCTCCTACGCTGTCTGAGGGCATTTCCCTGACTGGCGTTCAAAGCTGAAGGAATCAGGGATGCAAAACCGTTTCTTCCTCTGAAGCATCTGAGAAGCCGTCATTGAAAACTGATTGGAAAAAGGCAGGCACTTAAAAACAAGAGACATGGCAGGTGATTGGATGAACCACCTGTCAATCAAACGTTGCCGAAGCCAGAGGCATTCGGCAGAGCCTGGGCTGGTTGGTTTCTGCTCTCCAACCGACCCCCGTAGTTCGGAACGATCCATCCAATAGTAGTCGACATGAAAACCCAACATGCTGAACCTCGTCTGGGATGAAACTCCCAGACGCCAGATTGGGTAGTGCGACGCTGTGGAAGTGTCAATCAAAAAGCCCATTTGTGTGACGCAGTGGTTTCCCCCGTTCACACCGTTGGGTCCCAAGTGGACGTCTCTGAATAGAAGTGTAAACGGCCATCAAGACCTTTTGTGATTCGATCACTGGGACAACCTGCCGAGGTGGTTTGGGACGCGTTCGGCCACATATTTCCTGATGGGTAAATGCTAACACATCCCCAACGAGGGCGTAACATGACATCTACGTACGCCAGCTTGGTCCACATCCTCTGAATTCTCTTTTCCTCTCCATCTTGCTTCGGTCGTTCATGACGATCCGCTTCCTGTGGCCATCTCGCGGTCTGGTTGCCGGTTACGATATTTGCCGTTGGGTGGTCTTTCTACCAAAAGTTCCTTGGCATCGCCTGGCGTTCCCACCGCCGCCGCCCAAATGCTGGACGCACATTCAAATCCATGGGAGCGCTGCCATTTTCCCTACCACGCCTGATTTGGTGGTAGTGCTGCCTTTTTTTTCACCTTGACCACAACTTTAAAAAATGTCGCGGTTGTAAAAAGTCTTAAATGAGTGCTTGCCTTTTTGGGGCATTTCTGTCCACAGATGGGAGGGGAGTCCCCACATGTGATGGTACGAGCAACGTTTTGTTCCCACAGCGAGAACACACACACACACACACACACACACACACACACACACACACACACACACACACACACAAGGCCTAGAACCAAATCAATCTTTATGTCTTTTTAAACAGTCCCAGAGCCCTTGGAAACGTGTCAGTGCCGCTGAGTCCAACACACATGCCCGCAAGCATATTTGTGCTCATAAATGCACACACACATTCTCAGATGCTGCAACCAGCCAGCGAGGGCTGGTTCTCTGCCAGATTGGGGGAATTGGCAAACTGGCAAATCTCCGATAATTTTAAGTCGGTTGGACAGAGACGGCCTTTAACGTTACGATGCATTTGGGGAGCCTGAGGCCCGAGTTCCCAAAACTATGGCCGGCGGTCAGGACTTATTCCACTGCACCAGACACCAGGGACACAATGCAAGTCTCCCAATGGTTTGGCTTGGCAACGGTGTTTCTGGAAATATTATTTCCTATTCCGTAAAAAGCATATGCAGGAAGCAAGTCTGACTTGCGTTCTTTGCACCTACAGATATGGATATAACATATAAATCATTAAGAAGATACAGTAACGGAAAGAGAATGAAGGCAAACAAAGATTCAGAGGCCAAACGTATTAGCTGGAGTCTGTGTGGCAGATGGAGAATTACAGTATTGCTTATACACTTATAGATTTAGGATGATCATTAGCTTCTTCTATCTCTATTATATATAACGGCTATAAAATCTGAATTACTAATGGCCAGCCTTGTAATAAATAAACACAACTCCAATTCAGTGTGTTTAATGCAGCAAGTGAAAGCAGGGGAGCATCGTTTGAGTTTCATAACCTGCCACACAACTTTACAAACACCATCAGTCAGAAGTCCTGCACAAGACGTTGGTCTGATACCTGTACAGATGTTATCCAGGTGCTTGTTCAGTTCTTTCTGTCCATATTCTGAACACGATACATTGTTCTCCTGCATCCACTGGTTGTATAGAAGTCTATGCTTCATGTGTTAAAGCTGCATTCTCTCTCCTGACCCCCAGGGGGCGACTCCTCTGGTTGTATAGAAGTCTATGCTTCATGTGTTAAAGCTGCATTCTCTCTCCTGACCACCAGGGGGCGACTCCTCTGGTTGTATAGAAGTCTATGCTTCATGTGTTAAAGCTGCATTCTCTCTCCTGACCACCAGGGGGTGACTCCTCTGGTTGTATAGAAATCTATGCTTCATGTGTTAAAGCTGCATTCTCTCTCCTGACCACCAGGGGGTGACTCCTCTGGTTGTATAGAAGTCTATGCTTCATGTGTTAAAGCTGCATTCTCTCTCCTGACCACCAGGGGGTGACTCCTCTGGTTGTATAGAAATCTCTACTTCATGTGTTAAAGCTGCATTCTCTCTCCTGACCACCAGGGGGCGACTCATCTAGTTGTATAGAAATCTCTACTTCATGTGTTAAAGCTGCATTCTCTCTCCTGACCACCAGGGGGCGACTCCTCTGGTTGTATAGAAGTATATGCTTCATGTGTTAAAGCTGATGCATGATGTTCATTTAGTAAATTATGCTCATTTAGAGTCAAACAGACCATAAAGCAGGCAATACTTTAGGGGCGGGGCTACAGGGTGATTGACAGGTCACTACTAAGGCTCTCTAATACACATTCTAATATCTCAACATTGAGGTTCTCTGGAACAAAGCAGGCAGAAAGTGAAGCGAGGTGTTGTTGGAAAAAGAGCAGACGCTCAGCAACCCTTCCCTGGAAAATGGGAAGCGAGTGAGCAGTGTTTGTAAGAGGAGTTTCTGTTGGCGGTGGAAACTGTTAAAACACGAAGGAGAGGTGTCAACAAGTCTGCAGAGGACAGGGCGACATGATTCATAAGATGCTCTCAGCTTCAGATTTGATCTCATTAACATTTCACCGGCTTATTGCGTAATCATTTATTATATTGTGCCGCCAAAAGGTTAATTAATTTATTTCGCCGTTTGGCGGCCCTCGCCAGTTCTGTGTGCTACTCCAAAGGAGTCCTAATGAATGACTGGGGGGGGGGCGGGGCTTAGACGGCCCGGCCTGAGGTTCAGAACCTACATTTATTACTTTGATCGTCACAAAAAACTTTCCGAGAGGCGAAGTGCTGGAAGCCGTGCGCTGCGTTTTAATAGACGCCATGTGTCCGTGATGAATCGCATCATTCCTGGTTATTAGCCGTTGGCTAATGAGCACGAGCCATTACCGTCCGTCAGAGAGCCTGAGTGTGTTTCAGTTGATCGGTTCCTCACATTTACCTCCAAACCACTCAAACGAGAGAAGATTCATACGATCATGGAAAACCTGGAAAAGTCATGGGATCTTAAAATGGTTATTTCCAGGCCTGGAAAAGTCCTTGAAAAAAAATATAAAATCCCCAAAGTTTAGTAAAAGTCATGTAAATGTGTTATATTCATGTGTTCATGTGGTTCATTTACGCTGAGTTTGAAATAATGAATATGCTTTTAAAAGAAAGACTCAAAATATAAGCAGGCATACGCTGAGTATATCTATAAATGTTTATTCTTTTAATCAAACTATTGTCTCTCATTCATTTGTGTCCTTTAAGGAATACTGTATGCTTTGGAATCCTCATTGTTAGTTTAAATACTACATTTATCACTTTTTCATGGACACACCCAGATTTCACTAAATGTTTGCTCATGGGAATTTGGTTTAAAGTCCTGGAAAAGTTATGGAACCCTGCGCACACTTTCCGGGCAGTAAATTGTATATTTGTGTGTGTTGAGGTTTATTGTGTTAATGTGTTACCTTGTGTCGTCCTCAGCGGTTGATCCAGTACCTGGCCTCCAGAAACACTCTGTTCAACCTCAACAACTTCCTGGATAAGGGAGCGCTGCAAGGTCACACACACACACACACACACACACACACACACACACACACACTCTGAGCTCCATCAGTGTGTGTGCAGACGGGCAGCATGTGCCTCAAAGACGTCGCACAACAAATGGATGCTTTAAAGGACACGCGTCCCTCCTCTTCCTCTCCAGGTTACGACATGTCGACCTTCATCAGGCGATACAGCCGCTACCTGAACGAGAAGGCCATGTCCTACAGGCTGGTGGCGGTGGACTTCACCAAGATGAAGAGGGGGTAGGGAGCACACACACACACACACACACACACACACACACACACACACACACACACACACACACACACACACACACACACACACACACACACACACACACACTTTAAAAGGAACTCCGCCACTGGCAGCCTCGCTGGAGGCTTCGGTTCTGTTAGTTCCCACGGTCGAGGAAGGACACTGCATTACTGAGAAAAACTTTCTTTCTGGTCTCATTCTTTCCCCCCCTCATCCTTTCATCACTCTCTTTTTAATGCGTTCATCCCCGTTTCCACACCAACAAGGCGTCTGCTGTAATTGTGCGTTTGTGTCGTTGTGTGTCTCAGGATCGACGGCGTGATGCGCACCATGAACACAGAGAAGCTGATCAAGACGCTGCCCATCATCCAGAACCAGCTGGACGCACTGCTGGACTTCCAGGTGTGTGTGTGTGTGTGTGTGTGTGTGTGTGTGTGTGTGTGTGTGTGTGTGTGTGTGTGTGTGTGTGTGTGTGTGTGTGTGTGTGTGTGTGTGTGTGTGTGTGTGTGTGTGTGTGTGTGTGTGTGTGTGTGTGTGTGTGTGTGTGTGTGTGTGTGTGTGTGTGTGTGTGTGTGTGTGTGTGTGTGTGTGTGTGTGTGTGTGTGTGTGTGTGTGTGTGTGTGTGTGTGTGTGTGTGTGTGTGTGTGTGTGTGTGTGTGTGTGTGTGTGTGTGTGTGTGTGTGTGTGTGTGTGTGTGTGTGTGTGTGTGTGTGTGCCAGCGAGCTTCAAAGACAGATGGAGGTGGTAGTATTCATGGGGAAAAGATGTCTGAATACAATGTTTTACTTTTTCTGAAATGCTTTAGAAAGATGTGATGGAGATATCTCTTTGTCTCTCTCTCCCTCTCTCCCTCTCTCCCTCTCAGGCTAACCCTAATGAGCTGACCAATGGAGTGATAAACTCAGCCTTCATGCTGCTCTTCAAAGACTCCATAAGGCTGTTTGCTGCATATAATGAAGGGGTCATCAACCTATTGGGTAACACACACACACACTGGTTTCACAGCAGCAGTGTTTTTTGACATGCTGTCATGTAGCTGCCTCTTGTCACCCATCATTCATGTACTGATCTCGCTCTCTCTCTCTCTCTCTCTCTCTCTCTCTCTCTCTCTCTCCTTCTCTCTCCTTCCCTTCTCCTTCTTTAAATCTCTACATCTCTTCTCTGCTTCTGTAGAGAAATACTTCGACATGAAGAAGAACCAGTGTAAGGACGCTCTGGACATCTACAAGAAGTTTCTTTACAGGATGACGAAGCTGTCAGAGTTCCTCAAAGTGGCCGAGGTACACACACACACACACACACACACCTATGCAAACACACATCAGGAAAATGAAAGCAGAGCAACTCATGTTCAAACAACCTCCTTTCCCTTATCCACGTCCCCACCACGTCCCCTAAACAGGTCTGTGTACACACGATGGGCTTTATCTCACACTGCTGCAGCTTTCTGCTCACACAGCTTCTGTAGCGTGTGCAGACTGCCCCACATATACTGTGCAGACACACACGTGTGTATATACATACATATATATATATATATATATATATATATATATATATATATATATATATATATATATATATATATATATATATATATATATACATACATACATACATACACCCAAAATAGCCTGAGATGGAGGATGTGGTTCGGCTAAACCTCTCCTCTCTCGCTCTCTCGCCCTCTCCTCCTGACAAAGATGGATACTCGTGCGTCTCTCCTTCACCCAGTGCCCACAGATCATCCCCCTCTCTCTCCCTCTTTCTTCCCTCCCTCCTTAGTCTCAGCAGACTTGAAACAGGGAGGATCGGCTGCTGGCTCACACACCGCTGGTTCAGTCTCTGCATTGTTGTGCGTTCAAGTTAAACGCTGCCCAACAAAAATCCCTTTGTCTTAATAATTAGATTTTAAGGAGCGCCCCGGAGAATAATGTGTGGTCTTTCACCGACTAAACAATGGAGTTTAATTAAAAAAAAGAAAAGGGAACGCTCATAAGCTTAACTCTGATCTGGAATCTATTTAGTAAAAGTATTCCATCAATCTCGTATCGAGTTTAGTCCTCGAGTCGGCAGCGTTAGCCGGAGGTTTTGCACAAAGAAGCACGTAAACAGGCTGCTGCTCTCGGCCTTTAGCCTTTAGCCGTTAGCCTTTAGCTTTAGCCGTTAGCTTCTTCACGCGCTGCCCAGCAGCTGCCAGCACAAAATGTTTCACAGAAGAGTGAAATGAGTGAAACGTGCAACATTGTTTCATCTTTATGGTTGTTGCCCAATAATTTGACACTTGAAATACAAATATATCCATTTTGTTTGAATTTCGATGGACCGTTTCCCCCCCGTATCCCCAGAGATACTCAATAAAAACACATTACAGATGAATATGAGTAAAAATAAAATTAAAATGTATTTAAATGGTGAATAAAATACATAAAACATACACGTTAGCATCACAATGTACCAGAAACGCTTCCATAGTAGCTCTGTACTGCGGCTAGCGCTGCCGCCATGTTGAGAGCCGTGTGGAGTCAATCCACATTGGGTTCTGTATGTTCTTCATGTTCTTTACGTCCCGATGAGTCGCACACGTTCCCTGTCTGAGTATTTCTACGTCTTTCAAACGAATGTGTTCATCTTCATCATCATCAGTCGCCATCGCCCTCCCTCATTGGTCAGACACGTTCATCCACATGTCCAGAGAAACAAACTTTTCCTTGTTTATTTCTGTTGTTGTTTATGTTGACGCTGCCACTGCATGAAGTAATGACTCCCCTGTTTTTTTTGTTCTTCTCATATTTCTTTTCCACAAATGGACCCTTCTCTCCTCCTCCATTTTTATCCCACCTACCTTTCTCCCTTTTTTTTTTTTTTTTTTAAATTTCATTTTGTTATTTTTGTTTGTTTGTTTGTTTGTTTTTGACGACAGCAAGTTGGAATAGATCAGGGAGACATCCCAGATCTCTCTCAGGTCAGTATGCATCTCACCTTCCACTTCCTCTTCCCCCTGTGTTTCCTCTTCCTCCTCCCCCTCGCCTCCCCCACACATGCGTGTGTTAACAAGCCTTCACTCATTGGCTCCGCTCTCCACACACACTCCATCTGTGACCTCAAGCAGCCATTTGAGGCCCCGCCCCCTTTTGGTTTGATTGATTTTTTTCCTGCTTTCTCTTCCACCTCTAAACACTCATTATAGATCCAACGGCAGGCTGAGGTACGTTCAGTCGGCCCGCTCGCCCACCGCACCGTCAGCGGGCCTCCTGCAGGGGCTCGTCCCGGGGGTTTGAAACCCAGAGCAGCCGCGAACAATGAGCGCAGACCTTGGATCTACAAAAACAAAAACCCAATAATGATGATTGAAACAACAAAGGGCTCGAATAACAACAACATCGCTACAAGGGAATAAACCGCATTTCTGTTTTTAATCGTCAAGGATAAATTTGCCTTTTTTTAAAAATCTTTATTGTGAATTCAAAGGAATCATTTCAAAGCTTTCATCCTCCTGATGGCTTATGGGAGGAGCTGATTGTATATTTTAATAAGTTCAGCTTCTAGCAATACTTCACCCACAAAATGAGAATGTGTGTATCAGTGTCTCTCGTCGTCAACCTGAGAAACACTGAGGCGTGTTGTGAAATATTAAAACTACTGGGTGACAGGATTTGTTGGATTATTTGATAACTGTAACGATTATCATCATTTTATGAAAATGTTTTCATCAAAGCACGAGTCCTTCATCTGTAAAATGTCAGAAACGATGAAACATGTTTTCCTAAAGTCAGGTGGCAGTCCACAGATCTGAGATATTCAGATTACAGTGATTTAAAACAGAGAAACAAGCTTATCAAAAGTGAGGCTGCTTTCTATAAGTGAACATTTTGAACAGTTTAAAATCTGTTTATTTATCCATCAGTAATGGTCATAATCCTAATTTTCCGCCCTGGTTTCATAAACTTCGTATTGAAAAGCATCCTTAGCGCCGCCTGACTAGAGGAGGCGGAGCCTGTGGAATGTGGAGCGTCTGTGTGGGAGCTGGACTCATGAAGTAACACTGCAACGTTAAATGGTTTCTCTTCTCCCCTCCTCCCCCCCTCCCCCACCCGTCTGCCGCAGAAAACAAAAGGATCATACCTTGTAGGTGGTGGGTTACATACTGTACTGCTTACCCCCCCCTCCCACCCCCCGCATGAATACCCTGTACGTACGTACGTGTGTGTGTGTGTGTGCAAACATGCACACGTTTACGCCTCACACACTCGCAGGCATGCGCTTGTTTTGGTGGCGAGGACTGTGTGTGTGTGTGTGTGTGTGTGTGTGTGTGTGTGTGTGTGTGTCGGCCTCAGCTGGTTTGCTTGTAGCACACACACACACACACACACACACACGCGCATGCACGCATGCACACTCACAATCCAAAAGGCCATGAAACCTCCTGGATATATAACTGAGGCTCCGCCCCTCTGCCCCTCCCCCGCATGAGAGAACCCTGCTCCCGGGTCTTTCTTCCCCACCCTCCTGCTCAGGTGCTGTTTCATATCCGTCACGCACAACATCGTCACGCACAACATCACCACGTTCAACGCACACGGAGACTCGAGCATTACGGCGTGGTCGCTGTTGAAGAAGAGGAAGGGGGAGGGGAAAGGGGAGGGGCTTCTTTCTACGGCTCCCTGCTTTAAAACGTCTTTAGTCAAAAGTCACGCTCACAAAAGTGCGCGTGTATGTGTGTGTGTCATTCTCGCGGATGGAGAGGCAGACTTGCGTAAGAAAAGACGTAACAATGCAGCTGTCCCGCTCTCTTCTTCTCCCTCCTGTTCTAACGAGGCCAACTCATGTTTTTGCAGCGTGAACGATCGGGAGGTGAATTTTGCAGCTGAATTCTTATTCTATTTGTTTTCCGTGGTCGCATAGTAACAGTCCCCCAGGTAACCCGATCACTGCGTTGTACTCGATGTGAAGCCGCCGCCTCACGACCAGCGGCCTCAGAGCCTCTGGGCCTCAGAGCCTCTGGGCCTCAGAGCCTCTGGGCCTCAGAGCCTCTGGGCCTCAGAGCCTCTGGGCCTCAGAGCCTCTGGGCCTCAGAGCCTCTGGGCCTCAGAGCCTCTGGGCCTCAGAGCCTCTGGGCCTCAGAGCCTCTGGGCCTCAGAGCCTCTGGGCCTCAGAGCCTCTGGGCCTCTGGGCCTCAGAGCCTCTGGGCCTCAGAGCCTCTGGGCCTCAGAGCCTCTGGGCCTCGCTCGCTGAGGACCGGCAACTCGTAAAAAACTAACTTGAGCCACTCGAGGAACCCGACCGCCGCCCATCAGAGGAATGGTGCAACCACTCTCCACCTTCTTCCTCCTGCCCTTTGTTTTTGTTCCAACCTCCTCTTTTGTTCTCCGTCTCTCTCTCCCTCTCTCTCTCCTTTGAGAGAGAGAGGGAGCTAACAGTGTGAGTGTTTGTTGCATGTTGCCATGGCTATTCTTAGAGCCTGATGCACTCTGTTACCTTCCTGTGAGACCAACTAACTGTGTGTGTGTGTGTGTGTGTGTGTGTGTGTGTGTGTGTGTGTGTGTGTGTGTGTGTGTGTGTGTGTGTGTGTGTGTGTGTGTGTGTGTGTGTGTGTGTGTGTGTGTGTGTGTGTGTGTGTGTGTGTGTGTGTGTGTGTGTGTGTGTGTGTGTGTGTGTGTGTGTGTGTGTGTGTGTGTGTGTGTGTGTGTGTGTGTGTGTGTGTGTGTGTGTGTGTGTGTGTGTGTGTGTGTGTGTGTGTGTGTGTGTGTGTGTGTGTGTGTGTCTGTGTGTGTGTCTGTGTGTGTGTCTGTGTCTGTGTGTCTGTGTGTCTGTGTGTGTGTGTGTCTGTGTGTCTGTGTGTGTGTGTGTGTGTGTGTGTGTCTGTGTGTGTACACATGAGAGAGGAAGGCAGCTATAACAGGTTTCTTTGCCCCTCAGGCCCCCAGCAGCCTCCTGGAGGCCCTGGAGCAGCACCTGGCCTCTCTGGAGGGCAAGAAGACCAAGGAGCTGAACGCTGACACCAGGTAGACCTGCTCTGCCGAAGCCATTCATGAAAGTGTCTCAAGCAGATTAACATGGCGTCCTTAACCTGTCTCCAACCCGCCGCCTGCAGAGCCTCCACCCTGTCCAGTGCCGTCTCCTCGCTGTCCACCACCGGCATGTCCTTCAGCCGCATGGACGAGAAGGAGAAGCAGCAGGCGCTTGAGGAGGAGCAGGCCCGGCTGCAGGCCCTGAAGGTAACCTCCCCTCATAACCACACCTACACCTTACATGTCTCACATCAAAGCTATTAATACCAGCTGCATGTGAATGCGCCACGGTTGCAACACTTTGTTTTAATAAAGGCTTGAACAAGACGCCTACCAGGTATAACCACCAGGGTGCTATTGAGCCAGAGCATCTTATTCTACATCTACTTGTTTTATTCTGCTGCTAAACAGGTACGCAGTGTATGTGTCTCAGGCTTTTATTGTGAAAGGTAACAACGGAGGGAGGGGGTCTGGTTTGCGTTGCTATTGTGAAGGTTGAGAGGAGTAATAAAGTTTTCATTCTTAGTGTTGACCACAGGACCTCCTTGTTGTTGTACATTAGAAGTGTACGTTCATAGTGTACGTTCAGAGTGTCTGTTCATAGTGTGCGTTCATAGTGTACGTTCAGAGTGTCTGTTCATAGTGTGCGTTCATAGTGTGCGTTCATAGTGTACGTTCATAGTGTGCGTTCATAGTGTCTGTTCATAGTGTGCGTTCATAGTGTCTGTTCATAGTGTCTGTTCATAGTGTCTGTTCATAGTGTGCGTTCATAGTGTGCGTTCATAGTGTACGTTCATAGTGTACGTTCATAGTGTCTGTTCATAGTGTGCGTTCATAGTGTCTGTTCATAGTGTCTGTTCATAGTGTCTGTTCATAGTGTGCGTTCATAGTGTGCGTTCATAGTGTGCGTTCATAGTGTACGTTCATAGTGTACGTTCATAGTGTCTGTACATAGTGTACGTTCATAGTGTGCGTTCATAGTGTCTGTTCATAGTGTCTGTTCATAGTGTCTGTTCATAGTGTGCGTTCATAGTGTGCGTTCATAGTGTGCGTTCATAGTGTGCGTTCATAGTGTGCGTTCATAGTGTGCGTTCATAGTGTGCGTTCATAGTGTGCGTTCATAGTGTGCGTTCATAGTGTGCGTTCATAGTGTGCGTTCATAGTGTGCGTTCATAGTGTCTGTACATAGTGTACGTTCATAGTGTGCGTTCATAGTGTCTGTTCATAGTGTCTGTTCATAGTGTGCGTTCATAGTGTGCGTTCATAGTGTGCGTTCATAGTGTGCGTTCATAGTGTACGTTCATAGTGTCTGTTCATAGTGTACGTTCATAGTGTGCGTTCATAGTGTCTGTTCATAGTGTCTGTTCATAGTGTCTGTTCATAGTGTGCGTTCATAGTGTGCGTTCATAGTGTGCGTTCATAGTGTGCGTTCATAGTGTGCGTTCATAGTGTGCGTTCATAGTGTGCGTTCATAGTGTGCGTTCATAGTGTGCGTTCATAGTGTGCGTTCATAGTGTGCGTTCATAGTGTGCGTTCATAGTGTCTGTACATAGTGTACGTTCATAGTGTGCGTTCATAGTGTCTGTTCATAGTGTCTGTTCATAGTGTGCGTTCATAGTGTGCGTTCATAGTGTGCGTTCATAGTGTGCGTTCATAGTGTACGTTCATAGTGTCTGTTCATAGTGTACGTTCATAGTGTGCGTTCATAGTGTGCGTTCATAGTGTGCGTCGGAGGCACAATTCCACTTTAAATCCACAGAACACTTGAGTCCTGACAGAGGAGAAGGATTGCGTTGCTGACAGATTGCCCGGCAACTTTGCTGTTTGCTGAACTCCAGCTAAGGATAAAGGCCGTGTGTACAGTACGAGGGCAGCAGTGTTGCCGGTGTCTCTGTGAGCTTAGTCAGCTCTGTGTGTGTGTGTGTGTGTTCATCTCCAGGCAGACGTGTGTGTGTGTGTGTGTTCATCTCCAGGCAGACTTGTGTGTGTGTGTGTGTGTGTGTGTGTTCATCTCCAGGCAGACTTGTGTATGTGTGTGTGTGTGTGTGTGTGTGTGTGCGGGTTGATTGGATTCCTAGCAGGCTGTGTACTCCGTGCCCTTGCTTGCTCCGGTCCACTGATTACCTTTTGGGTTGAGTCAGGACGGAGGAGGAGATAAAAGTGAAGCCGAGCGAGGGCAGCCGGGGTGAGGGGGGGCCGTCCAGACACTCCAGTCCAGCTGGCCGTGCACTCTGGAGTCCATAAGGACTCCACACACACACACACACACACACACACACACACACACACACACACACACACACACACACACGTCCGCTACTGACCAGCTGGGGCCTCGACCCAAACAATAACATCAGCTCCCATTAGTTCCCGGCTACGCTGTCAGAATACGAATGAGGCCTCGGTTCAGCAGGAGGTTCTGCTCTGAGCCCCGATCCTTTACGGAGGTCTGGGTTTAGAGCTGAAGGTCTGAATAAATACTATTGTGTTGCTCTACGCGTCCTCCCTTGCCTCCATGTTGTCTGGTTTTACTAGAGCTCGCTCCCCGTGGTGAGAATCACACGTATTGATCCCCGTGGAGACGTTGCAGCAAACGTAATGAGATCCAGCAGGAAATAAAAGCAGATGGCGCAAGAAATAAGCAGTACACGCTGAAAGAACCCTCCAACCGATCAATAAGACAATAACAATTTAATGTAGTCACTTATTAGATTTTATTAAAAAAAGGAACACCTGAAAGTGTTTTATAAACTGCATGAAGAAACGTATCGTTACTTATAATATATTTTATTCACGGTTACGCTGCCTGTATAACACATTGTGGATCAGCAGGTGAATATATATTTCAAAGTGTATGCTTGTGCTCTTATGTTTGTGATGCTTGATTAGAGTCTCAACACAGGAAGTTCCAGGAGGTCAGCACTCCTTAAAAGGGCGTACTCAGAGAATGTGTTTGTCATTTATTATGTCGCGTTTACTGGAAACATGTCGTGTTCATTTCCAATGGGAAGTAACTGTTTAACCATTTTGTGTGTGTGTGTGTGTGTGTGTGTGTGTGTGTGTGTGTGTGTGTGTGTGTGTGTGTGTGTGTGTGTGTGTGTGTGTGTGTGTGTGTGTGTGTGTGTGTGTGTGTGTGTGTGTGTGTGTGTGTGTGTGTGTGTGTGTGTGTGTGTGTGTGTGTGTGTGTGTGTGTGTGTGTGTGTGTGTGTGTGTGTGTGTGTGTGTGTGTGTGTGTGTGTGTGTGTGTGTGTGTGTGTGTGTGTGTGTGTGTGTGTGTTTTCCAGGACCTGCGCTTGAAGGAGATGGGCATGCAGACTCCTCCCTCTGCCTCCCCCAGCAGCCAATCGATAGGCGGCGGCATCAACAACAACCACATCACACAAACCCCGGAGTTGTTCACCTCCACGCTGTCTGCCAACAGGTACACACACCTGTTATGTTGTTGACATATTGGATCATAAGCACAGATACTTGTTTAGTTAAACATGTCCTCTGACTGTCACAATAAAACATTTCATAATGAAGGAAGTGATGGTTTCACAATGTTGATTTATTACACAATCAGTGTTGAGTTTGTTCCCCATAAGCTGAACTTCCACTCTTAAAGTGGAAGGTCTTTAAGGTCGTGACCTCCTGCAACCAGCACAGGAAGCCGGTCCCCAGTTAAAGACCAATCAGAGTTCTTGTGCAAAACAAGATGCAGCAATCAGCTCCAGAGGTGGCTTCTTGAATATTACAATAAAACTGTTGAATTGTGGGAATAGGGAGATGATGCATGGAAGCATTAATATCTACAAACCTAAGTGGACCGTATGAAGAGAAAAGGTTGCGTATGGTTGCAGCTGCAGAGGAACAATGGACCGTTTGTTCTCATAATCATAAGCTCTGGTTTACTGCCCCTCAGAGGGCGAGGTCACCCTCAATGTGACAAACACATTATGGTGGAGACTTCAGCTATTTAGCTGCTATTGATTCAGATAATGGATGGATGGATGATTATATTAATGCCTCTTCTTCCCCATCTTCCTCTACCTCTCTGTTTCTCTTCATCTTCTGGATGTCTCTCTCTCTCTCTCGCTCTCTCTCTCTCTCTCTCTCTCTCTCTCTCTCTCTCTCTCTCTCTCTCTCTCTCTCTTCCCCCCTCCCCCCCCCCCACAGCGTGCCCAATCTGAACAGCGACCTGTTTGATCTCCAGCCGGCCTTCATCCCCGCTGTGCAGAGCAATCCTTCAATCTCCACCGCCAACTGTGCCTGGGGAGGTGCGCCACACACACACACACACACACACACACACACACACACACACACACACACACACACACAATAAGAAAGACTGCTACGTACAAGTGCACACGTACTGATTAATGTATGTGAGTGTTTTGCATTCTGGGTATTTCCTCCCTCCGGCCAGTCATCCCTCTTTCTGCCCATCCATCTGTCTTTTGATGTACTCATCCATCCTCCGTCACCATCCCTCCTTTCCTCCAGAAACTAATGTTGCATGAGCAGCCGTGTCTTGCGTAGACACCGCAAGCACAACGATGGTTAGCCTAGCTTAGCATAACGATGGTTAGCCTAGCTTAGCATAACGATGGTTAGCCTAGCTTAGCATAACGACGGTTAGCCTAGCTTAGCACAAAGACAGTTAATTCATGAGCTTTAGAGGTGCCGTTTCATGAGTTGTTGGCCAGAGCCAGGCTAGTTTCCAGTCTTTGTGCTAAGCTAGGCTAACCGGCTGCATGCTGCAGCTTTGTATTTAGCAGCCAATGCTAGTTTAATATTTCACACCTGCCGTGTTTAATCTATTGATTCTAGATCCTCTTTATGAATCGCTGACTACGTCTACATGCACACGATGTTCCTGGTTCCTGCCCTCTTTCCGTAAAAGACAATATTCCTGCTGAGCTGTTAACATGGCTGCTAAAAAAAGGAATATTCCTCTAAAACTACCTTCAAGGTGCAGCAGTGTATGTACTCGGATGAACGTAAAACACACCCATGACGTACTTGAATAACTTAATTCCCCTCCTTATGCATATGTACAATAAGGAATATTCTGTTTACATGAAGGTTTTGGTCGTATCCACAGAGGAACGTGCCGCTCTGTTTCCTGAAAGCTTTCTCCTAACAACCGTCTCTTGTGAGTTCCTCCCTGTCTCCGGGTCTTTGTGGCCTACTTGGAGCCCCTAATCCCAACGGGGATGTGGATGGAGACAAAAGCACAAAAGGTGCATCGTGGATTTCCTCGCGCTGAGCTCCCCTCTGAAAGCCCGACATTCCCGACCGCCTCCACAGGAACCTCAAGTTACTAAGCAACAACAATGGCAGCGTGCCGGAGACCGCGGCGTCCACGTTGTTCATCTAATTGGATTAGTGGAGCGGGGAGGAGCCGCAAAGCCTGATGTTTCTATCTCACACACCTCCACTGCATCCCTCAGGATCGGAGAACCGGCCTCTGCAGCAGACCAGCGGCGCCATGGCTGCAGATTTCGATGCCGTGTTTGGGAATAAGGCCGGCGTTCCCGGTAACCACGGCCCGCAAGCTGCAGCCGGTAAAGCCAGCTCTGGAAACTGAGAAATAAAAAGCTTTGGTAGCACTGGACTAACCCTCGGTGGTGGCTTCACTAGATCCTACGGGAACCCCGAATCCCTGAGAGGGATCAGTCCACTTTGAGTTCAGGTGGGAAACACGTGGAGGTATTTATCAGGAGCCGACCACGAGATACCACTGTGATCAGAGATTTGCTAAATTATTATTGGTGCACGGAAATGTGTGTCGCCACTTTAATCGGTCAGAGCCCCGCCCACTTTAGGGCCTTTACACGTTGAACCAAAAGGTTAACTGATCCCAGCTCTGGATTTGTTGGGGTTTCCTCCCCCTCTGGTTGGGGTTTCCTCCCCTCTGGTTGGGGTTTCCTCCCCTCTGGTTGGGGTTTCCTCCCCTCTGGTTGGGGTTTCCTCCCCTCTGGTTGGGGTTTCCTCCCCCTCTGGTTGGGGTTTCCTCCCCTCTGGTTGGGGTTTCCTCCCCCTCTGGTTGGGGTTTCCTCCCCTCTGGTTGGGGTTTCCTCCCCTCTGGTTGGGGTTTCCTCCCCCTCTGGTTGGGGTTTCCTCCCCTCTGGTTGGGGTTTCCTCCCCCTCTGGTTGGGGTTTCCTCCCCCTCTGGTTGGGGTTTCCTCCCCCTCTGGTTGGGGTTTCCTCCCCCTCTGGTTGGGGTTTCCTCCCCCTCTGGTTGGGGTTTCCTCCCCCTCTGGTTGGGGTTTCCTCTCCCTCTGGTTGGGGTTTCCTCCCCTCTGGTTGGGGTTTCCTCCCCCTCTGGTTGGGGTTTCCTCCCCCTCTGGTTGGGGTTTCCTCCCCCTCTGGTTGGGGTTTCCTCCCCCTCTGGTTGGGGTTTCCTCCCCTCTCGGTAACGGCTTCACACTGATGGCTCTTAAGCGCCGCCGGTCTGGGTCTTCGGCTCCGGGCGCTCTCATTGGCTCTCTTTCCTTTCGACCTCGCGGCAGCCGACACGGTCGATCTGCTCTCGGCAACCCGAGTGTCCCGAGACGACTTCCTGCAGAGGCCCAGGACCACAGGAAGCCTCACCGGGCTAATTCCGGTCTGTTAAGCTTCCCTGGGAACCGTCCTTCATCCCGATGAAGACGAGCAGAGTCGTGCGTGCTGCTTAAACACTTCATGTTTCAATCCTGTTTGAGTCGCGTGTTTTAGTAAATGATTCAGCCTTCTTACGGGCGTTTTGTCTTCAGTAGTGCCGCGTAAAATCTGGATTGTTAAAACATTTCGGATTTTTTTGAACTTTTTTTATGTATTTTATATTTTCTTGATATTTTTATATTTTTGTAAATATATTTTTTATTTTTTTATATATTTGTTATACATTTTTTATATTTTTATATTTCTTTAAATTTTTTATATTCTTTTAATTTTTTTTAAATATTTTTTGGATTTTGATAATCCCCATAATCATCCCTCAGGTTTCAGTGGACAACCTGACCGGGTTACAACCTTTCTGTTTTCCTCTCTCCAAAGGGAAGTCTCACTCTGCTCCGTATTCCAGCTCCAAACTTCTCTCCATCCAGCCGACTGGTTTCGCTGCCCATTTAATCAGCGCTACTGGAAAATTGCCAGAAATGATCCGCCAGCTGTTTCTATGTTTCTACCCACCAGCAGCCGCTGCTCGCGTCGTTCAAACTCATGTGAAGTTAATCAAAGCGGCTTCATCACGCAGAGCGACGTCACTAATTATGCAGCTGGAACATCTTTCAAACAACAAATGGACTCTCAAGCCATTCGGTTTGTTTTCTGGCAGCTGGACCGCCGGCGCTCCAAACGTTTCCCAGACGAAGCTTTTGTTTTCCAGAACGTTTCATATTTCAGTGCCGATCTGTCGGGCTCGCTCTGGTCCCTGACCCGGTCCGGCCCAGAGGCTCCTGGTGCTGGTTCTGGACTCACTTCTGTTAATGTGGCGCTCGGTGAAGCTGCCATGACAAATACCCTGTGTGTGTGTGTGTGTGTGTGTGTGTGTGTGTGTGTGTGTGTGTGTGTGTGTGTGTGTGTGTGTGTGTGTGTGTGTGTGTGTGTGTGTGTGTGTGTGTGTGTGTGTGTGTGTGTGTGTGTGTGTGTGTGTGTGTGTGTGTGTGTGTGTGTGTGTGTGTGTGTGTGTGTGTGTGTGTGTGTGTGTGTGTGTGTGTGTGTGTGTGTGATACGAACACTGCACCAATGGCCTGCATGCTTCTCCGTCTGCTTGTCACAGGCCTCAAGGTGCAGGAAGAATGAACCCAATTTAAAGTGTGTGTGTGTGTGTGTCACCGTTCCCCGCTCCTCCCTTTACTTCTTCTCTCTCTCCCTCTTCTTTGCCTCATCATCTCTCCATCACACTTCACAGAGCTCAGAATCAGCCAGGCAGCTCCTCTCCATCTGTGCTCCTCTTCCTCATTCCTTTCTTCCTCTTCCTCCTCTTCACAGGCTCTGACCTCATGTCCGACTGTCTGTGCACGAGCAGTCGCCTCCTTTTTTAAGTGGAAATCTTCTCCTTTTCTTTTATTCTGCTCTTTATTCTCCTCATATCGTGACAAAACTCCGCCCCTCAGTATTAGGCTCCTCCTCCTGAGATCCCGCCATGTGCTCATAGGTCTGAGCGGTGCTTTCAGATCCTCACTAAATAGTTTGTAAGTAACAGATTTCTTCCTCCCGGCGTTTTGGAATTGAACCCCCGACATGGATTTACATCCTCGCTTCCCTTTGATCTTTAATTCTATTGACTGCAGAGACACGAAGCTAACGCTGATAGCGTTAGCCCCCCATCCCCCCCCTCCTATCTGCTGTGGTTTATGGTCCACAGGGAGCTCATCTCTCTTCTCCTCCTTTCATCTCCTCCTCTCTTCTTCCCCTCCTCTTCTCAGTGGTCTTTACTGACACGGTGGTTTAAGTAAATAAAAGAACCCACATTTCCAGTGTTTTATCTCGGTGACATAATGATGGTTCTCTCCTCCTCTTCTAGTCTCTCCTGTCAGCACCACTTCCTAACCAGATGTTCCTCCTCTTTCCTCTCTCTCTTGTTCCTCCTCCTCCTCTTTCCTTGTTGCCTCTCTCTCCTCTCTCCTCCTCCTCCATGTTTATCAGGCTGCTGTCGCTTTACAGACGTCGTCTTTTTTTTTTAAACGGGATTAAGTGAAAAAATAAAAAATTCATTCCAATTTCATGTTGTTCGCTTTCAGCTTTCCTGTTTTTTGTTGCTCGTCTTTTCTACCACTTGTCATGTTTCTCTCCACTTCTCTCTCTCACACACACACACACACACACACACACACACACACACACACACACACACACACACACACAGGTGTGTACATGATAAATCCATCATGAGAACAAGCCAGTGATCGGGGGTCTTCCCTCGGAGGCGAACGCTGGAAACAGAGCGTCACGGATCCATTAGATGAGACGGTTCACGCCACAAGCCCCGCCCACAAGCCTCCTCAGATCTAACCCGCCCGGCGCCGCTTCCTTAATGCGAGGGGAACGTTTTCTTAGGCGGAAAATTAGACAGAAAGTTGAGTCTGCTCTCTTTTAAAAGCTTCTGTTCTTCTAACTTTCTGCACCTGGAAGCGTCACCGCTCTGCAGGGAACGGTTGCTGCAACGGTTGCTGCAACTTTGCATTGACGATTCCTTAAACAATGGGTCCTTTTGTTTCAAACAGGTGCACTAAAGCACGTCTCTATTCATCGTTAGCTCGTTAGCTGTTGAAGCTAAAATCCGCCTCGTGAGTTGGTTGAAGGCTTTCGGTGGTTAAAGCGTGTAGAAGATTTAGTTGCGGCAATTGTTGCGGCAACCGAACGCCTCTCCGCTCAAGCGTGGAGAGAACTACGGTGGCCTTCAGGTGTCGGAAAAAACGCAAAAATAAAAGAAGCACAACAGTTCTGAGTTTCAGGTGATTATACATGAAACATGATTATACACTCATGAAAACATAGACTCAATAATCTAGTTGCGTTCCTTCCAGTTTCCTTGTGAATCCTCCATCACATCCCATAATAACCTGCTCTCTGGCCGTGTGGTGTGTAACCTCATGAATGTTGGCCCCGCCCCCTGCTCACATGCCTGTGCTTCCCCTCCAGGGTTCGATGCTCTGGGAGACGTGCTGAAGCCCACGATGCCGGCGCTCAGCGCTCCTCTTCCTCCCCCTCAGATGGTCCATCACGGAGGGAAGCTGCTCGCCAACGACCTCGACTCGTCTCTGGCCAACCTCGTGGGCAGTGAGTGTCCCGACGCGCTGCTGGCAACCTTGAGCGTGTTCATACGTATCGCTTATGTATTACTTCATATTGATCGTGCAGATCCAAGGACGCTCACTGTTATGTAGACACGAGGAATACCAAAACCTCTGAGCCTCATTTAGCAGGAATTAACCGTCAATCAAAACCTGCCTTCATGTGGAGTTTCCATTGAACGCTCCTGAATGTTACAAACTGGTGAAAGATGAAGGGATGTCGGAGAGAGAGATGAACATTTACTCCTTTTTCAACTGTTTTCTCCTCAGATCTGCAGTTTGGTGGGACCCCGGCCAAGAAGTAAGTGTCTTTAACGATACCTTCAGCCCGCCATTATACACAGGGTTCATATGGTCATGGAAAACCTGGGAAACTCATGGGATTTTAAAAAGGTTATTTCCAGGCCTGGAAAAGTCCTTGAAAAAAATTAAATCCCAAAGTTTAGTAAAAGTCATGTAAATGTGTTATATTCATGTGTTCATGTGGTTAATTTACGCAGAGTTTGAAATAATGAATATGCTTTTAAAAGAAAGACTCAAAATATAAGCAGGCATACGCTGAGTATATCTATAAATGTTTATTCTTTGAATCAAACTATTGTCTCTCATTCATTTGTGTCCTTTAAGGAATACTGTATGCTTTGGAATCCTCATTGTTAGTTTAAATACTACATTTTATCACTTTTTCATGGACACACCCAGATTTCACTAATGTTGGTCATGGGAATTTGGATTAAAGTCCTGGGAAAGTCGTGCAAAAGTTATGGAAAAGACATGGAAAAGTCCTGGAACTCTATTGGTCAACATATGTATGAACCCTGTATATAACGTGTACTACTAAAAGTCCAAATCAAATCTATATAATCTATAAATAAATGAAGTTTTACCGATGTGAGGGTCCCGGGACAGGAAGTGTGTACAGGTTGTAAAGTGAAGCCGGTCTGGCGCGTGAGGATGACGCCATGTTGGTTTGTTGTTGCGCTGCTCGTCCCTCTTCAGGCCAGAGATGCAGTGGAACCAGCCCGGGGAGAAGAAGCTGACGGGGGGCCACAACTGGCAGACCAAGACCATGTCCACCACCCAGTGGGGCCCGGCGCCCATGGCCCCCCAGCCCATGCCTGTGCAGCACGTGGTGAGCAGGCCTGTGTGTGTGTGTGTGTTGTGTAAACAAACATCAGTTTATCACAACTTGGGTCATATCTTCATGGTTTTAACTTCCTGTCAGCGGTGAACGAACCACGTTGATTATGAGAATCTGGAAACAGCAGAAAGAAAGAAGCAGGCGGATTTAAAGGGCCAGTTCACCCATAAATCCAGATTCAACCTGTCGTGCTTTTTACCAATCTCATTGGACTAGAAAGAGGAAAAACATTTCCAGACTTCTTAGAGTTTAGAAGTTAAAGCGAAACTACAAAGATAGGAGCCAAGTTGTGACAGACGAGCATCGGTCTGTAAAGTATCTTTGACGTGTTGAGTTAGTGGTTTCATGCCTTCTGAGTTGAAGGAATAGTTTGTGGGAAACACGTTGGCCTTCTTGACGAGCGTCGGAGGAGGAGATCGATAACTAAACATGAGGCTACAGCTAGCAGCAGGTTAGCTTAGCACAAACGGATGGAAGCCGCTAGCCCGGCTCTGTTACGTCTGAACAAACACCCAAAATATACAAACACCAATTCATGATGTGTGTGTGTGTGTGTGTGTCGGGCCATTTAGCTTAGCTTCGCTTAGCCTCACTTAGCTTAGCTTATCTTCGTTTAGCTTTGCTTAGCTTCGCGCCACTTAGCTTCACCTAGCTTAGCATCCAGACTTTAAACTCTGCCTTCCAGACACCAGAGTGTCGGCGTTCTCATCTCACGCTCGACAGAAGGCGTGGCCTAAAGCTATGACCTCATCAGAAAAGAAGTTTTTTTAAAACTTAACAATGCTGAGTCTCAAACTGTGTGTGTGTGTGTGTGTGTGTGTGTGTGTGTGTGTGTGTGTGTGTGTGTGTGTGTGTGTGTGTGTGTGTGTGTGTGTGTGTGTGTGTGTGTGTGTGTGTGTGTGTGTGTGTGTGTGTGTGTGTGTGTGTGTGTGTGTGTGTGTGTGTGTGTGTGTGTGTGTGTGTGTGTGTGTGTGTGTGTGTGTGTGTGTGTGTGTGTGTGTGTGTGTGTGTGTGTGTGTGTGTGTGTGTGTGTGTGTGTGTGTGTCCTGATCTCCGGCCGCCGTTTCTTGCTGACGAGCACAAACTGTCACTAACCCTCCACTTCCTCTCTCCCTCCTGTACCACTCATCCTCTCCATGCGGGTCTTGTTTTTCTGCCCCGTCATCCACTCGTCTTCTTCCCATCTTCCATCCACTCGTTTTCCTTCCCCTCTTCCATCCACTCGTTTTCCTTCCCCTCTTCCATCCACTCATCTTCCATCCACTCGTCTTCTTCCCCTCTTCCATCCACTCGTCTTCTTCCCCTCTTCCATCCACTCATCTTCCATCCACTCATCTTCCATCCACTCGTCTTCTTCCCATCTTCCATCCACTCATCTTCCATCCACTCGTCTTCTTCCCCTCTTCCATCCACTCATCTTCCATCCACTCGTCTTCTTCCCCTCTTCCATCCACTCGTCTTCTTCCCATCTTCCATCCACTCGTCTTCCATCCACTCGTCTTCTTCCCCTCTTCCATTCACTCGTTTTCCTTCCCCTCTTCCTTCCACTCGTCTTCTTCCCTCCCCTCTTCTCTCGCTCTACCGTTCTGCTCATCCTGTTTTCTCCACACTGCCTTGACCTCCGACCCGCTTTAACAAAATGTGCTTAACTTGCTTCTGTTCTTTGCTTACGTTGCGGTTCTGATTTGAACTTTCTGTTTTCCTTCCTCTTGCTTTCCTCCCTTCCCTCCCTCACCTTGTCCCTTTCTCTCCTGTCTCTCCTCCATCTTTCTCTCCGTCTGTCTTCTGTCTCTTTTCCTTGTTGCGTCCTGATGCAGAATGGAATGTTCTATACTAGTTATGTAAGTACTTATCCCTGTTTAGTTAAAGATCTGTGACTCTGATGTGCTTCAATGTCTCCACTTGTATCTGTCACCTCTTTCTATCTGGGGTTCTGCTGTGCAGCTTTAACATAGACTTCTATACAACCAGAGGAGCCGCCCCCTGGTGGTCAGGAGAGAGAATGCAGCTTTAACACATGAAGCATAGACTTCTATACAACCAGAGGAGTCGCCCCCTGGTGGTCAGGAGAGAGAATGCAGCTTTAACACATGAAGCATAGACTTCTATACAACCAGAGGAGCCGCCCCCTGGTGGTCAGGAGAGAGAATGCAGCTTTAACACGTGAAGCATAGACTTCTATACAACCAGAGGAGTCGCCCCCTGGTGGTCAGGAGAGAGAATGCGGCTTTAACACATGAAGCATAGACTTCTATACAACCAGAGGAGCCGCCCCCTGGTGGTCAGGAGAGAGAATGCAGCTTTAACACGTGAAGCATAGACTTCTATACAACCAGAGGAGTCGCCCCCTGGTGGTCAGGAGAGAGAATGCGGCTTTAACACATGAAGCATAGACTTCTATACAACCAGAGGAGTCGCCCCTGGTGGTCAGGAGAGAGAATGCGGCTTTAACACATGAAGCATAGACTGTTATACAACCAGAGGAGTCGCCCCTGGTGGTCAGTAGAGAGAATGCAGCTTTAACACATGAAGCATAGACTTCTATACAACCAGAGTCGCCGCACCCTGGTGGTCAGGAGAGAGAATACAGCTTTAACACATGAAGCATAGACTTCTATACAACCAGAGTCGCCGCACCCTGGTGGTCAGGAGAGAGAACGCAGGTTCCAAAACCTGATATATCTCATTCCTCCAAAACAACAAGACAAACAAGAGCTGAACTCTGCCTCACAAATGCATGTTTGACTATGAACAAATAAAACTTATCGGGGGGAATATTAATAGAACGGCTGAATCGTGTCACGGAGAGAGAAAACACATCGTCTCTGTAAACAAACTCGTCTCAGAAACGGCCATCATGAATAAGACATGTTAGTGATGCATGACACATGGCAGCAGCAGCCAGCAGAGTCATGCATCACAAGTCAGACTCTCCAGGAGGGAGAAGCTCAGCTCGCCTGGTGCTTAACCCTGCCAGAAATCCTGCAAAGGCTTTTCTTTTTTTAACCTTCTCTCGAACAAGCAGGTCATGAAAGATCAGACGTCTGACTCTGCAGGGAAGGAAGAGGCAGACGGCGAAGGGAATCGCAGAAGCCGGGATTAAAGACGCGGAGAAAAGACCGATTTAAATGAAAAGAAGCCGAGCGGCGGCGGGTTGAGCCCGAACAGATGCAGACACACTGCTGGGCTTCAACCTTTTTTTTATCCGCTGTCAAACGCAGACAGATTCTCTGCCAACTGAAAGCGTCCTTCAGGTGCAGAAGAAAGTCAAGTTAAATCTGTAATCGCGTGCAGTAAACGTATCCGATGCAGTTGAAGTCTGGCTCTGATCAGTTGTGATCAGCGATTAAAGGGTAACGCTGGTTTCATTGTTCCATCATGGAAGCCGTCGTTCCAGAGGGAATGTGGGATTTCATGCATTCGTACGGCGTCACGAGGTCGTGTCCCGAAGAAAGGCCTCAGTTGTCTCGTTTACCATGATGGATGAGGGTCTTTGAAGGCAGCGTCGTGTTCCTGCAAGCTGTCGTTAGTGTTTTGAAACGTGAGTCCGTGACTTCCGGGTTCGGCAGAGAAAACTTAACTTCTCTCAACTTCTGACTGCAGCAAAAACTGTATGATATATATTATATGATTTATATTATATGATTTATATCATAGGGGGTGAAAGAAATACTAAAATAAACCGCTATGTGCTTGCAGGTATCCCCTGCTGAGAAATGCAGATCCTTATTTGTTATATTTTAAAGCAGTTGTCAGCTCTTCCTCTGCCATGTGTGAAAATGTCTGCAGGCGATAAAACAACCCGCCCGACATCTGTTAATATTAATACTCCTCCGAGCCTCATGGATCGCACGTTGTGCAAGAGGCGGCCTCGTGCACCGACGCTCCTCAAACGCTCCCGTGAGTTCATCAAATATCCTGCAGCAGGAATCGGCGTCCCGTTTGGTGGATTTGATTTGTGGCGTGCGGCCGAGGGCTTAGCCCCGCCCCCTTCTTAAAGCGGCAGTAACGATCAGCCCCCAGCAGGATTCCACTAAGTACCTCTGCTCACTTTATGGCTGCATTGTGTTCCCGTGTCCGATGAGTTTGGGAAGTGAAGCGTTCCCGTTGACTCCTGCTTCTGCTTCTCCTCCTCCAGGCTCCGGCTCCGTTGGCTTTTCCCATGACCACACCGCAAGTGCCTATGTATGGAATGGTGAGTGTGCTTTTTTGTTTTTTCTTGATGTTTATTAATCATTTGATGTGTAAAATGTCATAAAAAAGCCTAAAAAACAAACGTCTCACGGTTTTAGAAAGCTAGAAGCAGCTCATGTTTCATTCAAAGAATTAGTTCATTATCAAAATCATCTTCTTTAATCATTCAAGTAATGTTTCTCTGGCTCCTCCCCCTCCAGGTCCCGCCCCAGATGGGTCAGATGGGCGGGGTACCCGTGATGGCTCCTCAGCCGATGATGTACAACCAGCCTGTTCTCAGACCGTCCAACCCCTTCGCGCCGATGCCCGGAGCCCAGGTCAGCTACCCTGTACTCGTGCATTCATACGCACAGAACGACACCTTTGCAACTGAAAAGGTGTTTACCAGCGACGTGAATAATAACCTGTAAATGTAACGTGTCTCTTCTCTGTGTCCTCGTCTGAGCAAACTTATGAACGGCCTTGTGAACGCTGCCCTTATAAGGTCATGTTGGATAATTCATGCAATAATATAACGGTCCACGGACCTTTTTATTATTATTTTTAATGCAATGGAATGGTGACAGAACTCATGTGGTGATTTATTATGGTTTATAAAAAAAAAAGGCTGGTGAGTAAATATACAAAATAATTATAATATATATATATATTTATTTAATTATATATATATTTATTTATATATATTTATTTATACATATATATATTTATTTAATTGTATATATATTTATTTATACATATATATATTTATTTCATTTTATATTTATTTATATATTTATTTATATATTTTTTGTTAGTTTTACTTGTTTAAAGCCGTTATTTACCTGTTTTCAGTTGTTGGTGTGTATTCTTGTTTCAAAGCATCAGTAAAACGATCAAAATAAACAATCTCTATTCTCTCTTTTTGTTCTATTCAGATGCAGTTCATGTAATCCAGTCAGGGGGAAGCAGAGTGCCAAACAAACAAACAAACAAACAAACAAACAGCAGAAGGAAACACACGAGGAGCGATCGGACGGAGGAACGAGTGGATGGAGTGAAACGACAAGATAACAACACACACCAAAACAACAACAAGTGGCAAAGAGGAGGAAGAGCAGAGGATGGAGGGATGGTGGAGGGGAAGATGTCACCTCGGCTGGTTGTTGTCTGAAACAACTCCTCGTGTGTGTGTATATATGTGTGTGTGTGCGCAGCTTCTTTCTGTCTAATTTGTGTTTTAAATCATATCGATGGAGTGATGCTTCAAGAGAGGAGGAGGAGGAGGAGGAGGAGGAGGAGGAGGAGGAGACCCTCCCTCTGGTTTCAGTCACACCGTCTGACTGCTGTGAGAGTCTCTGATGCAGAATTAGCTTTATTTCCTACTGGTGCTATTTTTGTCCTCTCCAGGTTGCCGTCCGCCTGCAACGGCAACTAGGGACCACTCGTGTGCGTGTGTGTGTGTGTGTGTGTGTGTGTGCAGCAGTTGTTTCAGACCTTCACCCGACCTCCTCTCATCCCCCCTTCGCTCACACAACGTTCCGATCAGCGAGAGGTTTCCGGGGGAATCTTCTCTCTGTTTCCCGTAGTTTTCCGCTCCGTTGGGGGCATCTTTGTATTTTCCGAGCCTCTCCTGAATGTAATCGGGGGGCTTGTACAGCGACTCGTTGAACCAGGTGTTAATAATAGCATTATGTTGTCATGGGTTTTTAAGCTTACGTCTTTGTTACCCACAATGCTTCTTCTGGAGCTACAGATGCACACAGAGCTGGGAGGGGATTAGCATTGAATTATCTGTGAACCCAGAAAAGGCAAAACGGTGGCTTTCTTGCTGCCGCTAGCGGCCGTTAGCATCTAGCTAACCTGTGTGTATCTGGCCCGCTAGCACCTGGCTAACCTGTGTGTATCCAGCCCACTAGCAGCCTGTTAGCACCTGGCTAACACCTGGCTAA
>CM042233.1:2184365-2221865 GCA_023566465.1 Cottus gobio
TCAGAGAGAGAGAGAGAGAGACTCTTCTCTCATTCTTTCTGGATCTTTCTTCTGGCCGGAGAAACTTCTGGAGGTTTGTGAAACCCCCAAAAAGAGCAGCGCTCTGGCTGGAGGCCGCCACACCAACATGGATCTGCTCTGCTACAACAAAGGCTGCGGCCTGAAGTTCAACGCCAACAAGAACAAGAAAGGTGAGATCTGATCGCTGCTGAAGCTTTTATTTTGTTGTCCGGTTGACATGGACTCAGCTTCCTGTAAAGACTGAGACCTCGATCTAGCTTCTGAGGTTTGAAACCGTTAGAAACAGAGAGAGCTACTTGAGCTGGGACTTTAAAAACAGGCCGTTTCAGTGAGATTGGGTTTGTCTGCTTTTATTTTGAAAGGGTGTTCTTGGGCCCACATTTAGTGGTGTTTGGGCCTCTGAACATACACATTAATGCAAAAATGTTGCTCTGAATTTGACAAATGCATGAAAAAAAATACCCAAATACACACAAGTGAGAAATGTTTAAACTTTAAATAAATAAAAAATAAACAATCAGAACAAAGTGTTGAGAGTTGGAGACACGTGTCTGGATGAGGACCCGGCTTCCTTTTATGGGGCTGAGCAGCTTGTGTGTGTGTGTGTGTGTGTGTGTGTGTGTGTGTGTGTGTGTGTGTGTGTGTGTGTGTGTGTGTGTGTGTGTGTGTGTGTGTGTGTGTGTGTGTGTGTGTGTGTGTGTGTGTGTGTGTGTGTGTGTGTGTGTGTGTGTGTGTGTGTGTGTGTGTGTGTGTGTGTGTGTGTGTGTCTAAATTCAGACTGACTCTTGTTTCCGTCCTCCAGACTCCTGTGTTTTCCATCCAGGTGTCCCCATCTTCCACGATGCCCTGAAGGTAAACAAACAAACAACCCTGTGGTTCGGCTGCATACATACAACACAGTGATGTTTGTTTGTTTATTTGTTTGTGTTCCTTCTCCAGGGATGGTCCTGCTGCAGGAAGAGGACGACGGACTTCTCAGAGTTTCTCTCTATTAAGGTAAAGAAATTATAAATCAATGCAATGAAATGTGTAAATAATATATTTAAAATCAAGTGAGGGCTGTACAAAGTACATGTATTATTAAAATGTACATTTAAAATGTATATTATATATATATATATATATTATATAAATATATTTTATAATCTGGGTAGATGAAATCAAGCATTCTGATTGGTTGATTGGTCTCTCTCTCTCTCTCTCTCTTCTCTCTCTCTCTCTCTCTCTCTCTCTCTCTCTCTCTCTCTCTCTCTCTCTCTCTCTCTCTCTCTCTCTCTCTCTCTCTCTCTCTCTCTCTCTCTCTCTCTCTCTCTCTCTCTCTCTCTCTCTCTCTCTCTCTCTCTCTCTCTCTCTCTCTCTCTCTCTCAGGGCTGCACCCGTGGGTGCCACAACAACGAGAAGCCTCAGGAGCCGCTGCGTCCGGAGGTGTCTTCGGACAAAAGCGACATCAAACGCACCAACGGGGAGGAGATGATCTACCGGGGGCCCAAGTCTGCTGAGACCATGCAGAAAGAGAGACCCAGGTGTGTGTGTGTGTGTGTGTGTTTGAAATTGCAAGATTGCTCTTTTTCTTATTTGCATGAGATACCTGGAATGTGCTCACATGCAGCTGGGATGAGGTCAACATCCCTGGAATAAATCATTTACTAACTAGATAACTGTGTATCTATCTTTGTGTGTGTGTGTGTGTGTGTGTGTGTGTGTGCAGTTCAGAAGAAACAAAGACCAAACTGCCTCACAAGGTGTCGGCCTCGCTCGCTCAGGTTCTGGAGAAACTGGACATCAGCAAGAAGGCCGAGGAAGAGAAGAAAGGTCGGCTATCTTTCTATTTTACAATTTATTTTGCTGGCCCTGAACACATCTCTGACTTTTACACAAACAAACTAACTATTATTAAATATTTTCCATGAACAATATTACTATAAAAAAAGAAATGTGAGAACATATTAAATGACATTTCAACCATTTTATTATAAATACAAGACAAAAAAGATTAGAGAAAACAATATTTTTGGGCAGTTTATTTGTGCATCTTACGACATTTCTTATTTATGCAACAGACCATTTAGCCTGTAATTATGTTTTGTGTTTGTTAATCCAGAAGATGTGTGAAAAGTGATTAAAAGACAGAAAAATACATCTATTTATTTTTGACAATTCAGCTCATAATCTTTATTGAACAAGTGAAAATCAATCTGCAAGCGCTGCATAAATATTTAAACCCGTCTTCAATACTAATCAACTTTTCTGATCCGAAGCTTCTGCAGTAGAATCAAGAATAATTCAACTTTATGTCATTAATACTTGAAGCAAGTTCATTTATATTGGAAACGGCTTGAAATATTCATATATAATATTCAATATTCACTCAGATTTCTTTTCACGTTTTAAGAGAATTCATCTTTCGAAAACTCAACTGCAGACAAAAAAATGACTTGATGTGCGTTTAATGCTGTTTAAGTACGTTTGATGCAGAATTAAAAACAGTTCATATTTTTAATAGCAAAAGAAATCACTGTGTAGGATTAAGTCCAATACATATCTATTATTAATAGAAATAATAAATAAAAGATTTCAGAAAGTGCTCAAAACAAACTGATTTTCTGCAGAAAAATAATATAATATCAGGGAGGTTGTTTTCTTTAGTGTAGAATCACTTGAAAACAAGATATTTATATTATATATATTATATATCCTGTACAGAGACGTGTCCCTACGGTAGCCCAGGAGGGACAAACCAAACCCTGGCTCTCCAAATGGGACCATTCGCTTTTTATTTTGCTTTTCGTGTCGTTTCCCGACTCGCTTCAGAAGTTTGTTAGTTGCAATCTGCATTCTCACCACCGGATGTCGCCAAATCCCAACGCGCTGGCCCTTTAAGAAACTACGACTTCAATGCAGACAGACGGAGGTGAGGACGAAGACTCCTCCTCTCCTCATCTCATCTTCTCCTCTCTCCTCCTCTCCTTCTCTCCTGTCTCCTCATCTCCTCCTCTCCTTCTCTCCTCCTCATCTCCTTCTCTCCTCCTCATCTCCTCTCCTCTCTCCTCATCTCCTCCTCTCCTCATCTCATCTTCTCCTCTCTCCTCCTCTCCTTCTCTCCTCATCTCCTCCTCTCCTTCTCTCCTGTCTCCTCATCTCCTTCTCTCCTCCTCATCTCCTTCTCTCCTCCTCATCTCCTCTCCTCTCTCCTCATCTCCTTCTCTTCTCTCCTCAGAGGGTCAGGTGGTCATGGCCGGGACCCGATGCAAGAACGCAGCATGCAAAGCAGTGAGTGTGTCTTTCTGTTGTGTGTGTGTGTGTGTGTGTGTGTCGGCAACTTCTGTGAACAACCCCCCCCCCCCCCCCCCCCCCCCCCCACACACCTCATCTCCCTGTACTTCAGTGTTGTTAAAGCTTAACAGCTCCATCTAGTGGCAGACGCCGGTAACAACGTATAACATGTATATTTATTTTTCCCTTAAAATGTTTTTTAAATCTTGAATTATTTCTCTATAACGGTCAATAATATTATTATGAATTAGATGCAAGAAATCAGCAACAATCAAAATGTGTGTGTGTGTGTGTGTGTGTGTGTGTGTGTCTTCAGGTCTATCGAGGCCCTGAGACGGACACAGAGGTCTGCACCCACCACCCCGGAGCGCCCGTCTTCCACGAGGGGTGAGACTACGATCATATTCACACCTTTGCTTTCAGAACCTCAAACCATAATCACGACGCTTCCACAAACTAAACTAAACCGAGGAACCTGAAACAAAGAAGCAAAGATCAGACAGTTCATGGAAGATCAAACAACCCTCATGGCTGCAGATGTTCCAGACGTTCCTAACGTTCCTAACGTTCCTAACCTGTGGTTCTGCAGGTATAAGTACTGGAACTGCTGCTGCATCAAGACCATCGACTTCAACGCGTTCCTGGACCAGAAAGGCTGCAACACAGGGAAGCACCGCTGGGTCCCGAAGCAGGTGGGTCCAGAAGGGGAGGGGCTAAAGAGGTCAGGGGTCAGAGGGAGCGAGACGCTCAGCTGGACGTTTAAAATGACTTCTCTGTGTGCAGGACAGGAAGAAGGTGGCCTGTCGGTACGACTGGCACCAGACGGGGAACCATGTGGTCATCACCATCTACGCCAAGAACGCAAACCCACAACTCTCAGTCATCGAGGCCAACCGGACGGTGGTGAGTCACACACACACACACACGGTGTTACACACACACACACACACACACACACGGTGTTACACACACACACGGTGTTACACACACAAACACACACACACAGTGTTACACACACAAACACACACACACGGTGTTACACACACATGCAGTGTTACACATGTATATATGTAATAATAATACACATGTATTAGATTAGATTAGATTCAACTTTATTGTCATTACACATGTACAAGTACAGAGCAACGAAATGCAGTTTAGCATCCAACCAGAAGTGCAATAGCAGTAAATACCAATATACAGATAATAATAAGTATTTTACAGATAATAAGTTAGTGATATAGGTACGGGATATACAGATTGATTGCGGTAATATGTACATGTTATACAGGTTGATTTGTGCATTAAATGTAGGTAGACTATAAGCAGGAACTATAAACATAATTTACAAAAGGCAAATGGGCATATGATAAGTTAAGTAATACAGATTGAGTGAACGTTAAATAGTGCATAATAATAATAAACAGTAGCTGCCTAACGTTACTAGACTAGTGCAATGCTCAGTTTTTAGTGCAGACAGTTCAAAAGTGTTTGAGTGCAGGTGTAGAGTCTTTGGTCAGTGGGGGGAGATGACGAGGAGATGGGTTTGTGGGAGTAGGGGGGGTGTCAGCATGGGGCAGAGTTCAATATGTATGACATCTTGCTGATTCTCTTTCTTTATTCTCTTCAGCTCTCGTGTCAAATACAGTTTGAGAACGAGAAGATCTTCAAGAGAGACTTCCACTTCTGGGGCGTAAGTACCTGCTTCTGACGTCAGAGTACCTGCTTCTGACGTCAGAGTACCTGCTTCTGACGTCAGAGTACCTGCTTCTGACGTCAGAGTACCTGCTTCTGACGTCAGAGTACCTGCTTCTGACGTCAGAGTACCTGCTTCTGACGTCAGAGTACCTGCTTCTGACGTCAAAGTACCTGCTTCTGACGTCAGAGTACCTGCTGCTCATGATCTCTCTCTCTCTCTCTCTCCCTCTCCCTCTCTCCCTCCCTCCAGGTGGTCGACGTGGGGCGGAGCTCCGTCAACATGGTCCCGTCCAAGGTGGAGGTCTCACTCCACAAGGCGGACCAGGTGGCCTGGGGCAAGCTGGAGGACCCCAACTACAAGCCAGAGCCCGAGGACGAGGTCTTCACCGAGACCGCGGAGCCGATACCCAACGAGCACGACATCGACGACAACGACATCAGCGACTCGGACGAGGAGTGGGCCTACGACACGAGGCAGGACAAAGCCCAGGGGGGCGGGGCCGGGGGCGGGGCCGAGGGCAAGAGGAAAGAGGAAGACACGGTGATCTTGGAGACCAAGGAGGTGGAGGAGGAGGTGAAGAAGGCGTTGGAGGAGAAGAAGAGGGCGGAGCAGGAGAAGGCGGAGCGGGAGGAGCAGAGACGGCAGGAGGCGGGGCGAGGATACGAGGACATGCCGGAGCTCGAGTGATGGGGGGAGGAGAGGGGAGGAGACGAGGAGAAGGGAGGAGACGAGGGGAGGAGAAGGGAGGAGAAGGAAGGAGACGAGGGGAGGAGAGGTTATTCTGTGGCAGATATTTGTGAAATAATTTGTCTTTTGTAGCTACGAATCCAACGAGACATGAAGTCACAGATTGTATCGCTCTATATTCTGATATTTCATTTAATTAGGTTCATTAATTAAAATCTGAACATATTCTCAACTGGATGTAACTTCAATACGAGAAATAAAAACTTTGGGTACATTTTTCTATGTGTCGGTTTCTGTGTGTTTCTAAAACTAAGTTTAGTATTTCTACAAAAGTCAGATTATATGTATTTAAAAAAGCAAACAAAAGTAATATATAGCATGTAAAAAAAGTAAAAAAAGTATAGAATTTCTACAAAAGTCAGAGTATATATAACGTTTCAAAGAAAAGTATAAAAAAACCATTGTATAGTATTTCTACAAGTAATATATAGCATGTCGGAAAAAAAAATCAAAAAAAGTCATAGTATAATATTTCTACAAAAGTCAGAGTATATAAAAAAGTAAACACTAACATTAGCAAATAAAAACTAAAACACAGGTGAATGTGGAAGTGGGAATAAATAAAATAAAAATATTAAGTGCTAAACACTTAAATGTACAAATCATTGGTGACTTTTACTTACATTTCCCTCCTGCAAATAATTTCTCCGTCTCCCGGTAAACTTCATCGTCATCATCATCATCGTCGTCACATTAACAACAACACTGCTGTCACACATCAATAATCATTTTAATCTCCAAAGGGTTGCGCTGACGTTGTCTTTGTTACACACTGCACACGATAACACAATAAAACACCTCGCGTCGCACAAGGTCGTGCAACATCGAGTCCGGCTTCCAGCGCTGCACACAGTCTCAACAGATCAATATATACATATATATATGTATTTATATATATATATGCACAAACAAGGCGGTGCTGAGACTCCTGGAAGAGTTTCAGTCAGAAATGTCTTTTTTTTGTTTGTTTGTATACATCTCTATATAATCATCATTCTTTTACAGTTGGTTAGATGTTACATTGTATCTACACACACTTTTCTGCACACACTTATCATAAATAAAAGATTTGTATTCATAAAAAAAACACTTGTAAACACTCAGAAACGCACACATGCACACGCACACTGGCCCCGTTAAGTTTGCTTCTTCGTAAAGTGCAAGGCAAGATACAGTAAACTTTGAAATGTGTGACATACGACAACTTTTGCATCTGAAGCTCACACACACACACACACTCTCAGACACACACTCACACACACACACACACACACACACACACACACACCTTGTATGTCTCATAACCCACTGAAACTTGGCACAACACCACTAAAGCCTCTACGACGCTACGAGCGTGTAGCCGGCACACTGTGGACACGCCGCCTGACCGTGGAAAACAACAACAACAACTACAACTACAACAACAACAAATCCAGAACTAACCCTTTACACGGAGGAGGGAAAAGCACCGAATGTTGCAGCCTCGTTTGTGGAAGTTAAAGCTTGAAAAGTGAAAGTTTGTCCTGATCGGATGAGTTAAAATGTTTCTTTTTTAAAATTCCGACATCAGGATGAATCAACGTTCCGTGAGTTGCATGAAAGGAAAAACTTCCGGCGGTCCATCGTGATGCGTCTCCACGAGTCAGCGCTTCTTCACGACGTCCTGGAGGTCAACGCAGGACTCATCGTTTAACCTTGTAAAGTCTGGACCACAATGTTAAAGCAAGGCAGTCAAACCGGAGCGTCTGATTGGTCGAGCCGGTCGGCCATGTGACGAGGCGCATGCGGGGAACAGCGGAGGAGTTCAAAGGGGGAAGCAGCTTCACAGATCACCATTTGGGAAAATAAGATATACAAAAAAATATATAATATATTTGTCGTCATAATAATAATAATAAAAGCTTTTGAACCACAGACAAGGCAAAAAAAAATTAAATATCCACCGACTCGTACTCTTATGTTACATTATACAATCAGGAGTATGGCAAAGTAGGAGTACTACACCGAGCACCGAGCACCGAGATGAAACGACCGCCGGTCGTTTCATCTGGAGCTCAAAGCGGGTCACGAGTCGGTCTTAAACCTTGGAAATAACTTCAAATCCCACAATATGTTTTTTCTTATATATATATATATTAACAAATATAAATATACATATATAAATATATATATATAAATAAATATATATATATAAATATTTATATATACATAAATATATAAATATATATAAATAAATACATTTATAATATATATAAATATATATAAATAAATGTATATATATATAAATAAATATATATAAATAAATAAATAAATATATATATATAAATGTATATATATATATAAATAAATATATATATAAATAAATAAATGTATATATATATATAAATGTATATATATATCTATATATATATATATATATATAGATATATATATATATAGATATATCTATATATATATAAGTCTGAATTCCAGATGAAATGGCCGGTCGTAAAGCAGCGCCTCGGGTCACACAAGCCAGACGACAGCCCATTAAGAACCACTTTAGAACCACAACAGCAGAACCTTTGTGAAACCGCATATGATTTATCATTAAACATTATTCACAGGTTAATACAAGTCCACACAAGTACATTCCTCGGTACATTTTTCTTATGTTTTTGCAACATTTAAGATATTCCCCGTGTTCAGAGGGGCAATAAGGTGGAGATGTTCCAGTTTGTTCATCTTGTTGCCGTTTCAGTTCTCATGGCGGCGGCAACACAAATAAATATGCTCTTTGAAAGTTCTGGAGAAAGAAATCCAAAAAGTCTGAAGGCTGTTTCTTAAAGTTCAGAAATAAAACAATTAAAGTTAAAGAGAGAATTCAAACGTTATAACAACTTAAGATAGAAAATAAGATGGCCGCTCCACATGCAAGGAGAGCACCACACAAACACATTTCCATGTAAAAAAAAACAACAGAAAACAGAGCGCGTGGAGGCCACGCCCCCTCGTGTCCTTTGCCGGACTCGCCGCGGAAACCAAAGGCGGGACACCGGCGGTGAAGCCACGCCCCCTCCGAAAAAAACGCAAAAGAGGAAATAGAAGAAACGAGAAGCCTCCCTGCAAACAGAGAAGCAGGGAGGCGGCAGCGTGACCAGTCGGGAAGATGGCCGCTTCCTCTGCTTCCACACCTCTGAGGCCACTAGGTATCGCGGTTAGAGGCGAGGGGTCCTCCTCACCCCGGGTGGTCTGGGTATTTGGGGGACGGGGGGGGGGGGGGGGCGGGGCAGTGTTAAGAACCTCATGCAGGACTTCAATTGCCCGAGGAATCTGCCTCACCAGCCCCGCCTCTGATTTCCCAATTTCCTGCGTGAGAGAGAGACAAACTCAATGAAAAGGACAATCTTTGGATCTCAATTAGTAAATCAATTAGTGAATAAATTAGTAAATAAATTAGTACACCAATGAGTACACCAATTAGTACACCAATTAGTACACCAATTAGTACACCAATTAGTACACCAATTAGTACACCAATTAGTACACCAATTAGTACACCAATTAGTAAATACATATTTCCAATATTTGGTTTTAGATTATAGATTAAAAACAGGGATGCGTTTTTTGGCAAATCTCCTCGTTTCCCATCTATAAATAAATGCCTGGATTGGGCCTGACCCTGATCCTGGTTCTGGTCCTAGATGATCTGATCCGGATCCTGCAGATCAGGATCCGGACATCCTAAACCCGTCACATAGTTTCTCACGTGGTTTGCATAATAAGGCTCTGAGGCATAAATACATCAGTTAAGTGAGAAGTCCTTTTCTCATGGACTTCTACACCATCGGACTCGGAGGAGTCGCCCCCTGCTGGCCAGCATTGAGAATGCAACTTCTAAGACATGTAGGAGGAGCTTAGCCGGGTCTCTTACCTGAGAGAGAGCTGTTGGACTTCTGCTTGTGCAGCTTCTCTCTCTCCTTCTTCACCTTGGGGATGATCTTCAGCTTCATGCTGCTGCTCTTGCTGTTGACCCGCACCGAGTCCTGAAAAGAAACCCAGAAGGACGCATGAAAAGGCCCCGAAGAGAGACATGCCGGGTCATGTGGTTCATGTTAAGCCCCTCCCCCCTCACCTCCTCGGAGCACTGCATGAGCGGACAGATCCAGTGGATGTCGTCCAGCTTGTGCAGCTCGGCGCTGAGGCTGTTCAGGGTCGCCCGGAGCTCCTCCTCCTCTGGAGAGTCCGACTGGGGGGGCGAGGAGGCGGGACAATGAGTGGGGTTTGATCAGGTTTACAGAAACCCCGCCCCCTGTGAGCTAAACTAAGCTAAACTAAGCTAATCTGCTCTCCGTACAAGGCTTGTTCACAGATTTGCACACAAATACATCTGTTAATATTAACATCTCATAATTCTGTCTGCAACTTATTTTTTGACTAATTTCCATATCAAATCATTCTGTTTGTGCTTCATTTATCCGCGTGGACGCTTCAGATTAATTTAATCTCATCTCTCTCGTCGTCAAGAGGTTTAGGGAACAGAAAGTTCTGTGAAAACATCTGTTTGAAAAGGTTTTTTTGACATGAATAATTAAAAAAAAAAACAGAAAGGGAAACAAGATAAATGATAAAGTCTGTCTGTGTTCTTTAACATTCAAATAAATAAAGAAATGTTCAGACAGATTTTCTCTCGTCTGCTCGGTGCATTCTGGGTGTTACGCAACATTCAAATCCCATCACAACTTTTAGAAATATTAAAAATATAATAATCAAACTTCTCTGAAGCTTAAGCGTGAAAATGCAGCGTTGTAAATATTGAATATTACTGCAGCACTCCTCTTTCTATCCACGACATACGGGTTATTAACTCAGACGTTATGAATATGATGACTCAGTTTTGTTTGCTCTTCTGCACAAAAGGGTGATTGTGAGCGATGATGAAGAGCAAACAAAGGACTGAGCAGAGGCAATAAAGAGACCGTGAGCTGTCAGCAACAACAACAACAACAACAACAACAACCACAAGCAGCTGGGGGTCCTACCAGCAGCTTCCCGTCCAGCAGCATCCGGGTCTCGGCCTGCAGGACTTTGCTGCTGTTGACGATCTCCACGGCCGTGCTGCGACTCAGGCACTGAAACACAAGGAGTCACGTGACTAAGACGGCCGAGGGTGCAGCACACGGGCCTCGAACCAGCGGCTCCAGGTCTCTGGTCTAGTCTTTAGTCTCTGGTCTCTGGTCTCTAGTCTCTGGTCTCTAGTCTCTAGTCTCTGGTCTCTAGTCTCTAGTCTCTGGTCTGGTCTCTAGTCTCTGGTCTCTAGTCTCTAGTCTGGTCTCTAGTCTAGTCTCTGGTCTCTAGTCTCTGGTCTCTAGTCTCTAGTCTCTGGTCTGGTCTCTAGTCTCTGGTCTGGTCTCTAGTCTCTGGTCTGGTCTCTAGTCTCTGGTCTGGTCTCTAGTCTAGTCTCTGGTCTCTAGTCTCTAGTCTGGTCTCTGGTTTCTGGTCTCTGGTCTCTGCTCTAGTCTCTAGTCTGGTCTCTGGTCTCACCTCGGGGGACGACAGCTTGGCCTCCGTCAGCACCAGGGCGGTGGCGTTGACGGCGTGAGCCAGCTCCTGCTCCACCAGCTTGTGGGTCTTGGCGGCCTCGCGGATCCTAGGGGGGAGGGGGGGGGGAGTTATATTGTTTGCTTCAATGATTTGTACATTTGTTTTGATGATGTAGTTTTATTAGCAGCAGATTATAAATGTTTACACTGAACATTTGGGATGTTTTTCAGACACTTTGTGCTATTTTTGTAAAAGAAAATCTAAAAAATCTCCCTCATAAAAAACCTGAAAAATCATATTTATTACATAACATATACTACTACTGTACAATTTGTATTTTATTTATTCCTTTATTGATGTTTCACTTTAAAAGCTATTAAAGAGGCTTTTATTGTGAAACATCTCCCGTACAGGAAGTGTCGAGTTCCCTTAGCAGTAGCGTCACAAAGAGTGAAGCGTTTTCAAAAAGTATGCTATAATAAAATATGCTATATAAACATTATACAGCAGACCTTGACCCGCTTTCCCTCCGCGCCACATGGGCCTCTTACTTGTTGATGAGCGTGTCGGCCACGATGCCCAGCTGCTGGACCTGAGCGCACTCCTCCTCCGTCAGGTACTCCATGGACTGCTGGGAGTTAAGGCGGGGCCTGCCGCCGCGGTAGCTGTCAATCTTCCGCTTGTCCTCCCACGACTTCAGCGTGCTCTCGAACGCCTGAAACGAGCAGCGACGCTGAGAGGCCGATCCTGCAGCTTCCTGGAATACTACGCTGCAACAGGGACGCGACCTTTGACCTCTAGCGGGCCGTTTAAGGTCGACTATGTTGGTGCAGACTCAGACGGGACTTTGTTTCTTTACTCTGCCTCTAGCAACCAATTTATAAGAGTTTATACTTGAAGTTGAAATTAAAACTGAGGAAAAATGAATGAACATAAAACAAAATAAAGATTTAAATTGAATCCAGGTTATTATTATAATTTCAACCAGGCCTCCAGCAGAGGCGCATCATCGCTGTCACCACTTAAGGAGGCTCTCCGAGGTGCTTAAAAAGAGGGAAACCATGGAAACAAACTGCTGCCCAAAAAGAGCTGGACCCAGGAGAGCTCTAAAAGGTTCGAGCGGCGCGAAGAGAGAACAAACACGACGGCTGTGGATTTGATTTAAGAAATCCTGGAATAGAAAAGAGTCAATCACACGGCTGAGAGCTAAAGAGAGCCAAGAGGATTCCCAATATTTATGAAAGAGACTCTTCAAGCCAATGTTGCTGCTTTCTGTATAGCTTATTGTGCAAATAACCATGTTTTGCAACATAGTTAACAGTGAATAAATACATAATTAACATTGAATAAATGCATAATTAACATTGAATAAATGCATAATTAACATTGAATAATGCATAATTAACTGCTAATAAATGCATAGTTAACTGCTAATAAATGCATATTTAACTGCTAATAAATGCATATTTAACTGCTAATAAATGCATAGTTAACTGCTAATAAATGCATAGTTAACTGCTAATAAATGTATAGTTAACTGCTAATAAATGCATAGTTAACTGCTAATAAATGTATAGTTAACTGCTAATAAATGCATATTTAACTGCTAATAAATGCATAGCAAAGTATGCATTATATCCGAATAAATCAGCAAAACAAAGCTTAGTAAAGGGTTAACTATGACATAATCTTATAAATGCTTTAAATGTCTTATAATCTGACATTAAAACACGTATCTAGTGTTATTAACACGGCGCTAATAAGCATCTCATAAGGATGCCCACAGTGTTTTTCTCATCATATAATCATAAACAATAATTCATATCTGAGTGGGACCTTACTCGGTCTCTGGTGAGCATCTGCGCCCGGTTCTTGTGGACGATCTGGACGATGCCGGGCGGCTGGATCCAGGCCTCCCCGTCCACCTGCACGGGAACCCCCTCCTCCCCGAGGATGGTGATCTTCACCTGGCGGCACTGAGCAGAACACAGCAGGTCACGATGAGGAACACCAGAGTGTGCAAATGTATTCTGGTGCAAAGGACTCTGGGAAACGGCCTCCGACCTCTGCACACCTGACTCAAGGTTGTTGATCTGGTAATTTAACGTGGAAGTTATTTGATCTGAACATGGAACACGATTAAGGACCGATCGGCCGGCCGCATGTCTGCAGCCTGGGGCGGCTTCATAATAACCCTTCTGGAGTGAGAGGGAAGAGATCCGCTTCGCCTCAGGGCCAAGAGACGACGGCATCAAGCGTGCGCTCATTGCAGCCAGTGAGGCCGCCAGGAATGCTACTTGTTTTCTGAGTATCGGACCGTCGCCGGCCGGATAAGAGGAGCTCACCTGTGCGATGCGGTGGTGCTGCAGGTTGATGACTCTGGACATGGCCATCTGCATGCTGCCGAACACCGCCACCACCTCCAGCTTCTTGTCGTCGAACGACGGAGCGCCGAAGTTCTGCACACGAGAGTGAAAGAGAGTCGAGAGTGAAACAACTGAACCTGCTCGATGTCGCTCTCAACACCACAACACCACAACACCAACAACACCACAACACCAACAACACCACAACACCCACAACACCAACACAACACCACAACACCCACAACACCACAACACCACAACACCAACAACACCACAACACCCACAACACCAACACAACACCACAACACCACAACACCACAACACCAACAACACCACAACACCCACAACACCACAACACCACAACACCAACAACACCACAACACCCACAACACCAACACAACACCACAACACCCACAACACCACAACACCCACAACACCCACAACACCACAACACCCACAACACCAACACAACACCACAACACCCACAACACCACAACACCACAACACCACAACAACACCACAACACCACAACACCAACAACACCACAACACCAACAACAACACCACAACACCACAACACCACAACACCCACAACACCACAACACCACAACAACACCACACCACAACACCACAACACCCACAACACCACAACACCAACAACACCAACAACACCACAACACCACAACACCACAACACCACAACACCCACAACACCCACAACACCAACAACACCACAACACCCACAACACCAACACAACACCACAACACCCACAACACCACAACACCACAACACCACAACACCAACAACACCACAACACCCACAACACCAACACAACACCACAACACCACAACACCACAACACCAACAACACCACAACACCCACAACACCAACACAACACCACAACACCACAACACCACAACACCAACAACACCACAACACCCACAACACCAACACAACACCACAACACCCACAACACCACAACACCACAACACCAACAACACCACAACACCCACAACACCCACAACACCACAACACCCACAACACCAACACAACACCACAACACCCACAACACCACAACACCACAACACCACAACAACACCACAACACCACAACACCAACAACACCACAACACCAACAACAACACCACAACACCACAACACCACAACACCCACAACACCACAACACCACAACAACACCACACCACAACACCACAACACCCACAACACCACAACACCAACAACACCAACAACACCACAACACCACAACACCACAACACCACAACACCCACAACACCCACAACACCAACAACACCACAACACCACAACACCACAACACCAACACCACACCACAACACCACAACACCCACAACACCACAACACCAACAACACCACAACACCACAACACCACAACACCACAACACCCACAACACCCACAACACCAACAACACCACAACACCACAACACCCACAACACCACAACACCCACAACACCCACAACACCACAACACCACAACACCCACAACACCACAACACCACAACACCAACAACACCACAACACCACAACACCACAACACCACAACACCCACGTTGTCCTCCTTGGTGCCGCCCCAGAAGTTGATGCCGCCTGCGTAGCTCGGGATGTTGAGCACAGCCAAGCCCTGCAGACTGGGAAGCGACATGGGAACGCCGTCACACTGGGGGGAGAGAGAGAGAGAGAGAGGGAGGGAGGGAGAGAGAGAGGTTAATAAAAACATTCTCCGAAATTACTGACTAGCAGAGATACATTTAGGGGAACCGAATTATGGAATGACTTTTCCCACCTAACAAAAAAGTTTCCCTCTATAAAATGTTTCAATAATTGCCTAAAATAAATTGTATTATTTCTTTCTTGTTTTAGCTGTTATATCTACATGTATAGTTATTTTACTTAACATTCCCGTTGCTTAGGGAATACCACAGCGGTGTAATCCAACATTCCTGAACAAACACAAGCCATGCTTACTTTCACACACTCAAAACAATTACATTATTTTTCTTTTCTTTCTTTCTTTTGTTGTCCATCTTATGCATATTTCATATTTTGTAATTTTGTAAAATATTATACAGGTGGAGGCTTCAGGCCCAGTTTGCCTCTTCCTGCACAGTGATGTTAATTTATCTCTATTATGATTGTTTATTTTTTAATTGTATTGTTGGAATTGTGCAAACAAATAAACCTAACAAAGGAGAGGCAATACACACAGATAAATAAACGATGGCATTCCCCTCAAATATTCCCCATTCAGACCTCCAGCTGGACTCTCTGCTCCAGGTTCTTGTAGGTCTTCTGGACCAGTTCCTTCGTCCCGAGCACGCCGTACCACATCATGTTCTTGGTGCGGCTGCTGCAGGAAGAAGAAACCCATCATCACTTCAAAATAAAACTGTAGGGACCAAAGAACGCTGTCCAAATGTGAAATAATATGCAGACGATCTACCGCTATATGCATCAGACCCTGGCACATTTATAACCAGTATTATTGAGAATGTCATGGAGTAATATGTTATAATATCTAAACACAATCTTGTAAAACTCCTTATTTTAGCTTATGTTACCTTTCAGAACAGTGTGTGTGTTCATACCTGCATTTCTTGGGGTTTTCGTCCCTCTTGTTGTTGAACTCGAGGGAGATCTTGGCGTCCAGGCCGATGCCGAAGTAGTTGTTCATCACGCACTTCTCCGAGCATTGTCTGCAAACACAGAAAACATGTCCGCCGTTCATCTAGCATGACAACGACATGAAGGAAACACTGCGAGGACCCGGCTGGTGTGTGAAGGACGTACACAGAGTCCTCGCTGAAGGTCACGGTGTGGAGGCTCTCGGGTTTCTCAAGGACGATTGGGGAGGTGGGGCTTAAGCTTCCTGGACCTGGACGCAAGAAAACAGGTTCAGACGAATATAGCAGAGTTTTTAAAAGTCCTGATGTGAGTTTCCTCTCCGTGGATGTTCGAGCTTCACTCACGTGGCTCGCCGTCCTTCAGCTCCTCGCTGTTTTCTCTCTTGATGGAGGACGAGGACGACATCCTCTGGACCTGCGAGTGCCGGTTCTGCTCATCCACCACTGAAAGCATGAGGTCACATGACTTAGTACCAGATGATGGGGGGGGGGGGGGGAGAGAAGAAGGAGGAAGAGGTGGAGGAAGAGGAGGAGGAGGAGAAGAAGAAGAAGGAGGAACCTTTCTCCGCCTGCTCGATGATCTGCCTCAGTGCTTTCTTCAGGCTGTTGGCTCTCAGCATCAGCTGTTCTTTGGACCGGTACGTTCTGCCCTCCGGACCCGACTCGCCGCTGCTTTCCACGGGACTCGAACCGCCGCTCTCCTGGCTGGGCACCGAACCCGCTGGCACCACCTGGACGTGACGGGGAAAGAAACCTGAGAAATAGTGTCTGTGACCTACTGCCCATGAGATATTTAAGTAATAATGATAATTCATTTTAATAACCCTCCTCACACTGGACCAATGACGCCAAAACATTGTGCATAAAATAAACCATAGAAGAAGAAACACACGACTGGTTTTGTGCGTTTGGGGAAACTTTTGGTGCAAAACACTGATATGAATTATTATGATTTCTGAAACTATTTCACAGCGATCAGCTTCAGTTTTACCTGAGCCTCCGCTTCTTCACTCAAGGCCTTGACTAGAGAATCCAGCTTCTCGTTCAGCAAGGAGCACTGGGAGGAAGAGACAGTCATTCAGGTCATGCTTATGAATTATCATTTATGAGAACCAGAGGTGATTTAACCCCTTAACGTCCAGGTTACGTTGGATTAGCTTTCATTTGAATGGCTTTAAGGATGTTGACATAATCTCTGCATACAAAATATGAAGGGAATAGAGGCACACAACCTTCTACACAACTATTTATGTCACACACACACACACACACACACACACACACAGTTACCTTCTTTGCCATGGCATCCGCCTCCTCCTTGTTCTCTGTGGCTCTCTCGTACGCCTTCCCCACCTCCGCCACGAAATCGTTCACCGTCCCACACAGGAACCTGGAGGGTGAGAGGGGTGAGGAGGGGGAGGAGAGGATGAGGAGAGGATGAGGAGGGATGAGGACGATGACGAGGGTCGACGTGATCAACGTGGAAAATTAAGTCAGCTGGGTAACATTCTTCAGATTTGGTGATTCACCATGCAGTCACTGCGCTTGGAGCTTACACACACACACACACACACACACACACACACACACACACACACACACACACACACACACACACACACACACACACACACACACACACAGAGAAAAGTGCTCTGTAACGGCCGCTAGACTTCTTCCCAAAGGAGCGCTGCTAATGCACTGAGGATGAACCCTAAATACTGATTCATTTGTCTGCTTCACTCACACTTACTGTGTGTGTGTGTGTGTGTGCGCGTGTGTGCGTGTGTGTGTGTGTGTCTTTAGGGGGCAACAAAATCAATACTCATTGACCAGACACTGGTCACTGGACACACTCACTTGCCCCTTTCTCTCTCTCTCTCTATCTCTTGTTATCTCTCTCTCTCTCTCTCTCTCTCTCTATCTCTTGTTATCTCTCTCTCTCTCTCTCTCTCTCTCGTTATCTCTCTCTCACTCGTTATCTCTCTCTCTCTCTCGTTATCTCTCTCTCTCTCTCGTTATCTCTCTCTCACTCGTTATCTCTCTCTCTCTCTCTCTCTCGTTATCTCTCTCTCTCTCTCGTTATCTCTCTCTTTCTCTCTCTCGTTATCTCTCTCTCACTCGTTATCTCTCTCTTTTCGTTATCTCATTAACTCTCTCGTTATCTCTCTCTCTTTATCTCTCTTGTTATCTTTCTCTCTCTCGTTATCTCTCTCTCTTGTTAACTTGTTATCTCTCTCTCTCTCTTGTTATCTCTTTCTCACTCTCCCCCTCCTAACTTTCATCCTGCCCCTCCTTATTCCCTCCATCCCAGTTTTCCGAGGTATTCCCGGCACCTACTTGGCAGAGGAAATGACGTCGCTGTGTTTGTCAGAGTCCAGGATCTTGGCGAGGTGTGAGGCCACGGAGTCGGCATACTGAGTGATGTGAACCTGAGAGAGAAAGACGGGTGAGAGCCGAGTGTAAGTAACGATCTTTAATACGATTTAAACCCTGAGCCGAGTTCTGGAGGTGTGGTCGTGATGAAATGTTCCCATTCAAACCACTTCGGCTTCTCTGACAGCAGCTCACCTGCAGAGGGGAATCGAGGCCGTCGTCTTCTTTCCCCAGCATCGTTCGCTTAGCGGTGGTGGGCACCTCGTACGTCATCACGCTCCACCTGGACGAGACAAGTCGCTTTATTATCAAGCAAAACCATTTGGGAGGACGGGACAGAAGAACAGCAACAAGCCATCTGTAGTTTGTCTGGTAACACCTGGACTTTTAATGTAAGAAGCCGTTTGCCAGGTCGGGAAGCAGATTAATGCCACCTTTCTTCCTCTTAGTCATATAATAAATACTGCAGCTTGAAGCAATCCAGCCCTCAGTCCACCTGAAAAGACTTTGTTTGCTAATCTGTGGAGCGCGATAGGAAAGCCAACGATAGGAAAGCCAACGATAGGAAAGCCAACGATAGGAAAGCCAACAATAGGAAAGCCAACGATAGGAAAGCTCTCGATAGGAAAGCCAATGATAGAAAAGCCAACAATAGGAAAGCCAACGATAGGAAAGCCAATGATAGGAAAGCCAATGATAGGAAAGCCAACGATAGGAAAGCCAACGATAGGAAAGCTCACGATAGAAAAGCTCTCGATAGGAAAGCCAATGATAGGAAAGCCAACGATAGGAAAGCTCACGATAGAAAAGCTCTCGATAGGAAAGCCAACGATAGGAAAGCCAACGATAGGAAAGCCAACGATAGGAAAGCCAACGATAGGAAAGCCAACGATAGGAAAGCCAACGATAGGAAAGCCAACGATAGGAAAGCCAACGATAGGAAAGCCAACGATAGGAAAGCCAACGATAGGAAAGCCAACGATAGGAAAGCCAACGATAGGAAAGCTCTCGATAGGAAAGCCAACGATAGGAAAGCCAACGATAGGAAAGCTCTCGATAGGAAAGCCAACGATAGGAAAGCCAACGATAGGAAAGCCAACGATAGGAAAGCCAACGATAGGAAAGCCAACGATAGGAAAGCCAACGATAGGAAAGCTCACGATAGGAAAGCCAATGATAGGAAAGCTCTCGATAGGAAAGTCAATGATAGGAAAGCTCACAATAGGAAAGACAACGATAGGAAAGCTCACAATAGGAAAGACAACGATAGGAAAGCTCACAATAGGAAAGACAACGATAGGAAAGGCAAACACTAGGAAAGACAACGATAGAAAAGCCAACGATAGGAAAGCCAACAATAGGAAAGCCCACGATGGAAAACTAAAAGGAACGTGGATGTGCAGACTCGGTTAGCCTCTCCGCTCCCCTTTCCCCATCCTCCCTCCGGTCTTACCGGTCCAGCATCTTGGTGGTGGCTCTCTCCAGCTTCTCCAGGATCTGCAGCAGCTGGGCGTCGTCGTCACAGAGGCCCCCCCAGCCCAGGACCCGGGCCAGGTCGTTGCCGGTTCCCAGAGGCAGGACGCCGAGCTGGCACTGAAACGGAAGACAGCGTGTCGTCTGCAAACAAGTTGATTGCGTCCAGATTTTGATCCAAAATCAGCACCAGACACATTATTAATAGAGTCTGTTCAAGTCAGACACTGTGTGTTGAATAAAATATGAATGAACTGATCATTTATATGAACTGATATTTAGGGAAATAAATATACGTTTTCTATGTTAAAATGATCAGTTTTCAGTGAATATGTCAACAGGCGACAAAAACAAAACCTTATTTAAATCAGTAGCTTTTATGTTCACTTGTGTGTGAATTAGGAATTTACTATAATAATTAAGATAATTAATTAATTCATCACTTTTATAAAAATCTGTAAAATGGAGTTATGATACAGGCCTGGATGGAGACTATTACTATAGTTTATAGTTACTATTACAAATCTGCCCTCAAAAGGACAAAAAAAAAAAACACGTGACACATAAAGATTATTGTCAGATAAAAATTAGAGAAGCAAGTCAGGAAAAATGTGAGAAACATCCCACTGACATTAACTCGTTCATTCGATTCACCCGACACGACCTGGAGGTTCAAACGGCACTTATTTAAAATAATAACCACGTGATCCGACATTAGTTATGATTGACATCGACTAATCACAAGCAGATCAGTGTCGTTGATCATTTGCCTTTTCCCTCTGCTCTCCTGACATTTATTTCCATGTATTTCCCAATTTACTTCCTTGTTTTGGCTCGAGTATGCTCGCCACATGTCACAACATGTATATTATCATCTAACAACAGGTGCTGCTTTGTCTTGCCCACCAGCGTTTTCCCACAGTTACCTTGAATATTACATCATCATCCTCTTCCTCCTCCTCCTCCTCACCTGTTTATGCAGGTTGAGTGTATCCAGCTCTGAGAGCACCCAGCCCACGCTGCCGTCGCCCCCACACACCAGGATACGGAACGTCACAAACTTCTGGAAAAGGCGCAGGCTGAAGGGAGGGAATGGAGTGGGAGGAAGAGCAGAGGAAGAGGAGGAGAAGCACACAATGTTAAGAGGTACATGTCATGAAAAGGCACATTAAACAAGTCGTGACCAGCTAGAAACTCCCACTGCTGAAGCATCACCAGTAGAAACTCAGTAAAGGGAAGAGCTCGTTATGGGAGCTCGTTATGTCCGTTGTTTATTAAAGCCTACCCGAGCTCCGGGCCCCCGTTCATCAGGTCGAAGACCTGAGCCGGGTTCAGGAGCTGCTTGAACTTGCGGAGGAACTTCACTCCCTGGTTGTCTCCGCTTTTGGAGTTGACGAGGACCAGAAGGGGACTGGAGCACGACGCCGAGTTGGCCTTCCAGAAGCCTGAAGGGAAACGAAACAACAATAGTCCTCGACTAAATGAATCCACTAACTAATGCAATTTAGTCTAATTGATTAGTTGATTTAATCAACAGCACAAAGACTCATGAAAAAGCACCACTTTATAGCAGAGATGTGCTCATTAGCTTCATGGGAATAAGTTAAAAGAATTATAATAATTCAATAAATAAAACTACAACACTTATTCTACCAATTACATTAAAAACATAAAATGATTTGCATGAAATTGACAATTATCTGTGCGACAGTAGAAAGAGCCTCTGAACTTTGAAACTGTGTGTGTGTGTGTGTACGAGGTGTCTCACCATCTGAGTCGATGCTGTTAAGTGCAGTGGGAGGAATGATCGACACTCGATATTGACCCAATGGACACACCTTCCCCATTTGTTCTTTACAGCTGTTGTGGACCTGAACAGACACACAAACACACAAACACACACACACACAGTCAGAAAGGTCATTACATCCCTCTGAAACCCACCAAATGTCAGTCCTGTAACCTTTACAAATACCACTGATTAATTTGTATGAGTGCTTTTGTTTCTGTGTGTGTGTGTGTGTGTGTGTGTGTGTGTGAGGATCAGACACATTAATGTGTGTTCTTTTGCCCGAGACACTCGAGAACAATGCAGCCTTTGCTAAGTGGAGCAGACGAGTCGGGATGAAATTACATCTCTATTACCGTTTTTTCTTTATTTGTTCTTTCCTGTGTTCTCTCATCCACCAACAAACCTGTAACACATGTTCTGCTTTATGAACCTCTCAGCTAGTCCCACAAGTGCTTTCTGTATATCATACCTTTTGAAATTATTCAAATAGCCCTTATGGTTGAGGAGATATTCAGTATTTAGTATGGGTATGAAAAACCAGTCGTAATTTTTGAGAAAAATGGATGGAGCTCAATGGGAGATATTTTAACTTTTCCAATATTTCATACTTTTGTTGAGACAACACTTCCTGTGTTTGGCATTTAGGAGCTCCTGGAAGTCAACATTTGGGACATTGAGATTGAAGAAGATTGAGACAAGAAAGATAATTATTTGGGACCAACTGGACGGGAATATTTGTGTAAAATAACTCGATGTCCTGGATAAATACAGATCCCACAAGTTAAAACAGGTCGCCGCCCACTCACGATGGCTTTGCACCAGAGGCAGCGCCAGTCCTGCAGCCGCCGCACACTGCCGCAGTTCTTGTCGCACACCACACACTTGGCGCTGACCGGCAGGTTGCCTTCCAGCCACTGGTGGGGCATGAACACCTGGAGCGCCGGGAAGAACACAGCGGGCGTCAGACACCGGGAGAAAGGGTTCGCATGCAAAGCTCCACGTGACATCCCAAAGCGGTCGGCTCACCCCTTCCTCGTCCTCGATGATGTCGTTTCCTATGGAGGCCAGCGTGGTCCATTTGCAGTTGTTGGTGGAGCGAACTGCACAGCGCTTGTGAGCCTTGAACTTACACACTGCGGAGGACGGAGCCGGGAATGTTATGTTAGACAAACTTATAGGAATAATGCGACAATCTAGATGCATGAAGCAAATCTACTAGAAGTTCTGGAGTTCATTTTTCACACTGTTCTGCAACTTAAAAATGGCTGACGGCTCGTTTATGTGAATGCTTCTGAAATATGGGTAGTATAAATATTATTATAATTATTTATATTTAGTGGATTCATATAAATATATTTATATATATATATATATATATATATATATACATAAGAAAAATATATTTTAAATCTTTTTTTTTTTTTAGATTAGTTGGGTCATGATTCAAGGTGTAATGTTGTTTACATATCTACCATCTACCAATTTCTTTATACCTTTCTATATATATTTGTTGTTCATATTCATTATTTTGTTAGGATAAACAGAAATCTATGAAAAAAATAGAGCATTTTTAATTTATAATTTAATTAAATTGAGCTTTTATTAAAATGTTTCCCAATCCCGTGTCCTAGTACCCGACCTTTGACGTATATAAACCGCTGCATGTGTGTTCAGAGGCTTTCAGTATGTGAACCCTGGCCCTGCAATAAGGAGCCGTAAAGCTGCTCCTTTACTGCCGCCTCTCAGCTTTAACGTTTACGTAACAGGTGAGTTTACCTTCGCAGGAGAGGCCGTGGGAGGTGACGCCCGGCAGCGCCTCCCGGCACACGTTGCAAAAGGTCGGGCGGGCGTGCGAGCAGGCGTACCAGTTGTGCATCCCGGAGAAATGCTCCATGTTGAACTGGCTGGCCTGAGGGGGAGAAACAGGGAGGGGGCGGGGCATCCGCTTCAGAACATGGAGCGATATGGCAGATATGTCATGCTGGACTACACGGGCCTGAGGCAGTACGGTACAGGGAGCAGATGATGACATCGGCAGGACGTGTTACACTCTGGGATTGGGATTGAGACACACGGCGATAGAGGCGATGATACCAAAATAAAAGCTGACGGGAAAAAGATGTCGGACCTCGGAGCAGAAAGTCTTCATAACTCTGGAGGTATCGAACTACCGGCTCCCTGAATGAGGATGCATTTGGTACTTGCAGTAGAAGACAGGGGGAAAACAACAAAGTAGGAATAACCGGCTAAATGCCGACAATGTTTAGAGCCGGGAACGTTTAGAGCCGGGAACATTCAGAGCCTGACACCTGCTGGAGCATTCCAGCTGCACCGGGCTGGCGGCTCTCAGCCGTCTTTACAGCCTATTAGAGCAAACCCAGACTTTATGAGCCGCATTAATCTGCTGGCAAAGAGCTGAAATGAAAAGTACATAAGAGGAACGAGGAGGAGGATGAGGAGGAGGGGGAGGAGGGGAACGTTTATCCTCCCAATAAGCAGAAAAGGTGGATGCTCAGAGAACAGATGGAGGATAATTAAGAAGTGAGTGTGTGAAGCCTGATTGTCGGACGCTGACCTCGTAGGTTTCCCACTTTTGGACGGATTTGAGGGCTCCGATCCAGTCCTCCATTTCCTTCCGGCTCTCGGCGCATAACATTAGTTTGCGGAATGGAGTGATCACCTGAGGAAGAAGAGATAGAAATGAAACCAAATTGGACTGATAGCATAGCATAGCATCAGCATGCTAACAATGCTAACATGCAGGTGTTTGGGAATAGCCAACGTGACCCAAGCGCTGTGAAGCTGCAATCGGTTGGCCGGTGTTACGCACTATTTCTTCCCCCCCAAAACACATGAACTTGCCTCTCGTGCTGCAAAGCTTGTGTGCGTTTTCCGGGTAACGTTTTAGCGCTCGACAGAAAAGTACATCTGAGGCACTCGGGGAATATCATTAGTTTTGCAGGTTCTGATCCAATTATGGAGTTTTTCAAAAGGTTATTGAGTCATTTCACTCAATAACCACCAACGTGAGCCTCATGGTGGCGCCAGAGAGAAAAGGCAGAAGATCACCAAATTCAGTAGGATTCACTCTCTGGGCACCATGAACGTCTGAACCAGATTTCACAGCCATCCGTCCAACAGGTGTTGAGACACTTGAGTCCGGATCAAAGTGGTTTTCATTGTGCCTGGTTCTTACCGTGAAGCTGTTGTTGATGTTCTTGGTGCTGGTCTCGGCCACGCTCGCGTCCGATAGGTCCACCTCATCAAAGATCAGAGACTGGTGGGAGGAGAGAGAACCAATCAGCTTCTTCCTCTCTTGTGTTCAGATACTGTACATAAACCCGACACCTCTCAACCCAAACTTATACAGGAAGTCCAGTTGGGACCAAGCTTACGAATTAAAGCTGCAACAAGCATGAACAATACTAAGAAACAGGAAAGAGTAAACAAACATATAATGAAAAACAAACAGAGATATGTGACTAACAGAAGCATTGAGCCACAAAGTTCAAGAGGAAACAAGACAATTTCAGAATTTAATAAATGTGGACCTCAACATTTTATTTCAATATTTGGTGTCTTGATTTACAACAATATATTTTTTTGTGTGCAAAATAAAATAAAAAAATATGAACGTATCTACCGGCAATTAATGCATTTAAATAACCCGGCACGATAGAAAAACATGAATCTCTGGACGGCAAGGAATATTTTCTGAACGTCCTCGGAGTTACAAGGAATTTGCTCATTTTGGGATCCAAGGGACCCGGAAGACCTAAAAGAGCACAATATTCATTCATATATAATTGTTATAGTAGGATCAATATGGAGGATGATGATTTTGTGTATTCTTGTATGTTTTCGGTCCTCGTTTGAGTCCATGTGTAACCTGTATTAACTTAAAATAAACTGAAAAGAGCTCCAGTACCTTGCAGTCTTTGGCGTAGTAGAGGGTCCTCCCTCTGAGTTTGAAGTACCTCCTCTTCCATCTCTGGAAAGAGCTGGTCTGCTTCAACAGGATGCCCTCCTTCACGCTTTTCTGTGGCGAGAGAGAGAGAGAGAGAGAGAGAGAGAGAAATTAGTGTTTAGACAGAGGGAGATCAGTCGGCGTTGACTGAATCTGTCGAGTCGGGGAACGTTTACTTTAAAAGGACGAAGCTGCAACTCGTGGCCCTTGGAGGGAAAGTGTTGAGCGATACTAAAGGAGGAGGAAGCTGCTCTGAGGCTCTGAGGCCGGCAGCAGGTGGGCGGCGAGCAGCCTCGTCTCTGCAGGAGAGCGGCGGCCGCGGCCCGGACGCGTGATTTCATTTTCACGTCGGCCTCCGCTCATCATGCACTCCTTGTTTCGCTCTCTTTCGATTTACGAGTGCATGCCCAGAGAGGACAGAATGCACCATGGGTAATCAATTCTAGAGATAGGACTTCGGGGAGGAAAAGAGGAGGGGCAGGGGGGTCGCCATGGAGATCCAACAAGAGGATACCCAGAACACACACTAACGCACACGATGCCATCTTAAAAGTCTGATCACGTCAGCGATGGCTCCTTCATACCTGCCGCTCATCAGCATTCCTTCCTTGGGGGGATGTTGGATCAACTGGAAATGTTGGTGTGTGCACTACAATTCAGGGAAATGAGAAATAAATGAACTGTTTCCTTCATTGAAAGTGTCGACTTTCATTGACAAGTTTTTTTTGCGATTGTAGAATGAAATGACGACAAAGTGCCAAAAGGAGCGGGATGCTGGGGCGGATATTGATTTTGTTATCAGACCGCTGAAATTGCGCCGTATTAATAAAAAAACACAGTTGTTTGTCTGCCAACATCACGGACAAAAGAAAGGTGTGTGTTCTTATAAACGGGAGAAAGAAAGTAAAAGTATCACTGGGTTGGGCTTTAATGCAAAAATCCCATGTTATATTTCACTTTCATTTTCTCACCCAGATAAATTAGTCAATTACAAAAGTGTCTCTAAAGGGTTAGAGAAGATACGTATATAGATCCTGCGCCAATGTGTTAAAGCTGCATTCTCTCTCCTGACCACCAGGGGGCGACTCCTCTGGTTGTATAGAAGTCTATGCTTCATGTGTTAAAGCTGCATTCTCTCTCCTGGCCACCAGGGGGCGACTCCTCTGGTTGTATAGAAGTCTATGCTTCATGTGTTAAAGCTGCATTCTCTCTCCTGACCACCAGGGGGTGACTCCTCTGGTTGTATAGAAGTCTATGCTTCATGTGTTAAAGCTGCATTCTCTCTACTGACCACCAGGGGGCGACTCCTCTGGTTGTATAGAAGTCTATGCTTCATGTGTTAAAGCTGCATTCTCTCTCCTGACCACCAGGGGGCGACTCCTCTGGTTGTATAGAAGTCTATGCTTCATGTGTTAAAGCTGCATTCTCTCTCCTGACCACCAGGGGGCGACTCCTCTGGTTGTATAGAAGTCTATGCTTCATGTGTTAAAGCTGCATTCTCTCTCCTGACCACCAGGGGGCGACTCCTCTGGTTGTATAGAAGTCTATGCTTCATGTGTTAAAGCTGCATTCTCTCTCCTGACCACCAGGGGGTGACTCCTCTGGTTGTATAGAAGTCTATGCTTCATGTGTTAAAGCTGCATTCTCTCTACTGACCACCAGGGGGCGACTCCTCTGGTTGTATAGAAGTCTATGATTCATGTGTTAAAGCTGCATTCTCTCTCCTGACCACCAGGGGGCGACTCCTCTGGTTGTATAGAAGTCTATGCTTCATGTGTTAAAGCTGCATTCTCTCTCCTGACCACCAGGGGGCGACTCCTCTGGTTGTATAGAAGTCTATCTAAATGACTCTACTTCTCTCTTGATGTATTCCCTCAGTAAACATTGTAAACATGAGTTTATGTCTCAATCTCTAGTTTCAAGTCTTCTTCAATACAGCATGATGTTCATTTAGTAAATTATGCTCATTTAGAGTCAAACAGACCATAAAGCAGGGGACGCTTTAGGGGCGGGGCTACAAGGTGATTGACAGGTCGCTGCCGCAACCAGAGTCGTAAAAGAGGAACAGCACGATGACTAGCTGCTTCCACTTCTTACATTCCGGCTACGATCCTGAACAGCTGTTAGCTCGCTGGCTACCCGTCAGTAAGAAGCATGAAGGCCAAACATCACCGCGAGCGAGCGGCCTCGCTGTTGGTTTAGTAGACAAAGGTTTTCTTTCACAATCTGCCCACATCTTTATATCCCTGCACCTTTCTTCTCCCCTCCGTCTCCATCCCTTTCTCTTTTAGCCGCATTATTTCCGTCTTTTGTCCCTAATGTCGCTCTTCCATCTCCACGCTCTCTCTCTCCTTGTAATGGTCTTGGCCGTCTGAACAGGAGTAATACAAGCCACAAGCACTTTGGAAAACCAGTGATCAAATCTGGACCGCCGCTCCATCGCCCTCATTCCTCAGCAGCGTCCATGTGATGTCTGCACACCGCTCAGAATAAATGTGCTTTTGTACCCAGAGGCAGAGAGAGAGAGAAGATATATCTCGTATTGTCACGCTGCTGCAGAGGAAGGGAAGGACTGATGGTGGGAACAATGGTACGGAGCAAAGGAGGAGGGGCCAATGCAGAAATCACAACAACAACAAACAAACAGAAAAACGGACTCTGGAGAGTCGACAGAAAACGAGGCGATGCCTTGAGGAGACGAAGAAAACACACAAACAAGGAGGTGTAAAGGTCTCTTCTAACTTAACCCAGATAACGTGGAGGCGTGACCCCCTGCTTCCACCAATCAGGCTTATCCTGGTTTCCAGAGCAACACCAACAGGAGCCGTCAATCAAAAGCTAATCAGAGGTTTTGTTTGACAAAAGCTGCTAATGACATAGCAACCTGATACAGCTGAAGGACTGTTAGACCCAACTCAGGGCGTGGAACCCAAAGGGGCTGGTTGGGGTTATTTAACTGACATTCCTGTGAACGTATTTTGTTTTTCTCACCATTTTGGTGAAACATGAAACATTAAAGGATGTATGGACACACTGTTTGGATCTTTGAGTTTTAGCTCCAAAAAGCAGCATTTAGACCCAGTGTTCACGTGCACGGTGATGCAGTTACACTCAATTAATCAATAAGTTTAGAAGGTGAATAAACTAAATACATAATCTTAAAGGTTTCAACTGTCAATGGAAGAGGAAGTTTGGATCTGGGCGAGAATTAACGCTGGGAGTTTAGAGGGACAAAGTTTATAGTTTGGTGACTTGACCCGGCAGATGGTTTGAACCAAGGGAGAAGCTAGCATTGGAAAACGTTCATTGGGTAACGTTCATTGGGTAACGTTCATTGGGAAAAGAGCAGAAATTAAAAAAAAGAAGAAAAAGAAATACTCTGCAGGTGATTGGACGCACCACCTGTCAATCAAACTTTCTTCCGGAAGCCAATTGGGAAAATACAAACTCTCCAGTCCTGATGTAACTGATGCTGCTGCAGCGTCTAACAGTCGCTTATCCATGTAGTCACACACACACACTTAAGCCACGCCCCCTAGCTGCCGATTGGTCCGTGCGCTTGCTCCCCAGACTCACTTGAAGCCCGACAAGACTGCAATGTGCACATGCTGCAGGCGGTAGGACCTTCGGCTCCCACAATCTTGGGTGCAAAGTGTAACCACATGATTTACTACGGAGCTGCAGAATAAACCGTCTGTCACTCAAGTCACTCACATTGTTATCCACACATGCAACATGCGTGACCTTTCTCACGACGCCTCCTCTGGGCCACTCTGCTCATAATGACTTACTTTTAAATCAAGCAGCCTGATTGAATGAGGCCGAGGCTTCCTTCTGATTGGCTACTAGCAGGGAGGCTTATCAGCAATACACGTGTACTCTACATATGTACTGTACACGTGTACTGTACATATGTAGAGTACATATATCTGAATAAAACAACATATAGTGGACACAAAGGACAGGTTATGCACCAGCTCACGGTCATACTGTAGCTCACACCCTTCTCTCTCTCTCTTATCCTTTCTCCTCCTCTCCTCTCTCTCTTTTCCTTTCCTCTTCTCTCCTCTCTCTTTTCCTCCTCTCCACCTAAGAGATGTTGTCAGAAGGATCAGTGTATTCATTAGAGCAGGACTAATTACATCACAACAATCAGCCCCAGTAGACCTGATAAACAAACACACACACACACACACGGCCGTCCCGCCACTTTAAAATGAAAAGATGAATAAATATAAATACGTACTCGTGGGATCGACATTCACTGAAAAAGGGAAGATTTCAGAGAACATCGCAGTTGCAAACTTCTGTTTGAGACGATGTCTGTTGCACAAAAGGGATGTGGAACAAACACATGGTGGACGCTGCTCTAATAAAAGCTCATGAAACCACTACATGCTGGCTGGACTGTTGGCCAAAAGAAAGGGAAGGAAGTTACTTTATGACTCACGTTTGTGATTAATATCTTTAGTAGAAACCAACGGGTTTGTGGACGACTGTTTTTTTGTGGAGGACATTTTTGATTTAATATAAATACCCCTAACTCTATAAACAGTAAAAATACATTAAAAAAAGCTGAATGGGAGACCGGATAGAGTCCTGCTGCTGGAGCCTGCAGCCACAACCAACCACAGCCACACAACCTGAGCACCATCATGACGTCACTAGATCACGATGTCACTAGATCACGATGTCACTAGATCACGATGTCACTAGATCACGATGTCACTAGATCACAATGTCACTTGATCATGATGTCACTAGATCACGATGTCACTTGATCATGATGTCACTAGATCACGATGTCACTAGATCACAATGTCACTAGATCATGATGTCACTAGATCATGATGTCACTAGATCACAATGTCACTTGATCATGATGTCACTAGATCACGATGTCACTAGATCACAATGTCACTTGATCATGATGTCACTAGATCACGATGTCACTAGATCATGATGTCACTAGATCACAATGTAACTAGATCATGACATCACTAGATCATGATGCAATTAGATCATGATGCGATTAGATAATGACATCACTAGATCATGATGCAATTAGATCATGACATCACTAGATCACTAGATCATGACACCGCTAGAACATGACACCACTAGAACATGATACCACTAGATCACTAGATCATGACACCACTAGATCATGACACCACTAGATCATGACACCACTAGAACATGACACCACTAGATCACTAGATCATGACACCGCTAGAACATGACACCACTAGATCACTAGAACATGACACCACTAGATCATGACACCACTAGAACATGACACCACTAGATCATGATACCACTAGATCACTAGATCATGACACCACTAGATCATGACACCACTAGATCACTAGATCATGACACCACTAGATCATGACACCACTAGATCATGACACCACTAGATCACTAGATCATGACACCACTAGATCATGACACCACTAGATCACTAGATCATGACACCACTAGAACATGACACCACTAGAACATGACACCACTAGAACATGACACCACTAGCACATGACACCACTAGATCACTAGAACATGACACCACTAGATCATGACACCACTAGATCATGACACCACTAGATCATGACACCACTAGATCACTAGATCATGACACCACTAGATCACTAGAACATGACACCACTAGATCACTAGATCATGACACCACTAGATCATGACACCACTAGATCACTAGATCATGACACCACTAGATCACTAGATCATGACACCACTAGATCATGACACCACTAGATCACTAGATCATGACACCACTAGATCACTAGATCATGACACCACTAGATCACTAGATCATGACACCACTAGATCATGACACCACTAGATCACTAGAACATGACACCACTAGATCATGACACCACTAGATCATGACACCACTAGAACATGACACCACTAGAACATGACACCACTAGATCACTAGAACATGACACCACTAGAACATGACACCACTATATCATGACATCACTAATCCAAGATGTCCTCCTAGAGTCTCAGGGTTCACCCCCCCTCGCCCCCTCGCCCCCTCCCCCCCACACACTGACCTCCTCCACCAGGTGACTCTCCTGGGCTTTCTCGGCGTGACTGGACTCCAGCTGGTCCTCGTGGCTGAGCTGGTCGTCGTCCCCCTGCCCTCCTCCCTCGCAGCGGAACAACAGGGGCGCCATGCAGCACCCGCTGGGCTGACACAGTGCCGGCATCGGGCCAGCGCACCGGCGGGGCCTTTCAGGCTCTAAAGAGGTGGCGGCAGAGGGGAAGTTGCTCTCCCTCTACCTGTTTCACTCGCTTGTTTTTTGTCTGTTTCTTTGACACTACTCAGCTCGCCCTCCACCCATCTTCTTCCTCTTCTTCTCAAAGATCAGTCCGCTCGCTCAACCTTTACCTCCCTCTCTCTCTCTCTCTACCGCTCCACCACCCGCCCGTGACTCTCCCTCCGCTGCAGCAGCTCCCGGGACAATGCAATCCCACTTCCTCTCCCAGGCTGCCCTTGTCAGGTAGCCACGCCCCCTCTCAGGTGTGCTGCAGAGCACACCTCTGTAGTGTGTGTGTGTGTGCGTGTGTGTGTTTCTCTCACACATGCACACGCACACACACACACACACACACACTGGCGATAAGGCGGAGCATGCAAAACACACTCTCCTTTCATGACACACACCTGAGAGAAGTGGCGTGTCTGTGTGTTCATGTGAGAACAAGCCTATTTCCTTGCGGCTATAAATAGAACTGGAAGAACCTGTCTGATCGGCAATGACAAACAGACACACACACAGACACACACACACACACACACACACACACACACACACACACACACACACACACACACACTAAGAGGATAATAGCTGTTCCTGCCGGAATATTAATTAGGAGCACAAAAAAGTTTAAAAACAAACACACACACCCAGGAAGTCACCGTTGGGAGGTTAAAACAGGACACACAAACCTCTGTGTGTGTATGTGTGTGTGTGTGTGTGTGAGAGAGAGAGAGAGAGAGAGAGAGAGAGAGAGAGAGAGTGTGTGTGTGTGTCCGTGTTCACATCTGCTGCCTACACACCGTCATCGAACTGCTTTCTGTGTCAGATCAGTGTCTCATCTGCTGAGGCAAATTACAGCGAGTGTGTGTGTGTGTGTGTGTGTGTGTGTGTGTGTGTGTGTGTGTGTGTGTGTGTGTGTGTGTGTGTGTGTGTGTGTGAGTGTGTGTGTGTTCTGCCAGTCGGCATCTCATTCTGTCTTTAATGAGCAGAAACATGCTGTTCCCTGTAGACTCACTCACTGACACCAATTCTCTCTCTCTTCTCTTTCCATCCACCTCTCTCTCTCTCTCTCTCTCTCTCCCTCTCTCTCTCTTTCCCTCCACCTCTCTCCTTCTGTCTCACCCCCTCAATTCTTTTCTAAAACTCCCCGTTGTTATTTTTTTGTCCACCCCCTACATGTTTGCCCGTCCACTCAAATCACTCGTGGGTTCAAATCCCATCAGTTCAGGTCAAAGGTGACTCATCAGCGTTAATGAGTCACATGATGGCTCAAAACCAGCTGCTGATAACGAACCGGCTGATAGGAGCATCGCTCTTATTATTATTATAATAACATTATTATTATTAACATTTTATTATTAACATTATGATTATGAACATCATTAACATATTCATTATCAACATATTCATTATGAACATTATTATTAATAACATTGTATTATTAATATATTCATTACAAATATTATTATTATGAACATTATCATTATTAACATATTCATTATTAACATTATTATTATAAACATATTCATTTTCAACATTATTATTATAAACATATTTATTATGAACATTATGATTATTAACATATTTATTATTACAATTGTATTATTAACATATTCATTATTAACATTTTATTATTAACATATTCATTATTAACATTAATATTCATTATTAACTTTTGTTTCTCATATTTTTTACATTAATGTGAATACATTTTTTCTATGAATGCTGCGAGAAGTTTTCTTTAATTTACTTTTAATTTCAAGACATTAGGAGAGTCTTCTTAAACTATTCGTCTTTCAAAATAAAAGTCTTTCAAATAACTCTCAGGACAGAACCATCTGGGTTTATGAATTTTGAAATATATATATATATATATATATATATATTATCGCATATATATATTCACACGCCACCGGCTGTACAACAACCTGCAGTCGCTGGTTTTCACCAGCAGGTGGCAGACTGAGAGAGAGATGAGGCTTTGGGAGGAGGAGGAGGAGAGGTGATGGAGTGCACATGGAGTGGGAACACAGAAAGGGAATGAGGAGGAAGAGGAGAGGAGGAGAAGAGGAAGAAGTAGAGGAGGAGGAGGAGAAGGAGAGGAGGAAGAGGAGAAGAGGAGAGGAGGAGAAGAGGAAGAAGTAGAGGAGAAGGAGGAGGAGGAGTGGAGGAAGAGAAGAGAAGGGAGAGGAGGAGAAAAAGAAGGAGGAGAGGAGGAACGCTACAGTTACTTGTCGGATCTCGATTGGTTTTAACTCCGACTGCCAGCTGTGTGTCTGTGTGTGTGTGTGTGTGTCTGTGTGTGTGTCTGTGTGTGTGTGTGTGTGTCTGTGTGTGTGTCTGTCTGTCTGTCTGTCTGTCTGTCTGTCTGTCTGTCTGTCTGTCTGTCTGTCTGTCTGTCTGTCTGTGTGTCTGTCTGTCTGTCTGTCTGTCTGTCTGTGTGTCTGTCTGTCTGTCTGTCTGTCTGTGTGTGTGTGTCGGTCTATAAATAGAAACACACACTGGGTTCCCCTTGTGGACATGCAAATCCATCTCTACTTAAAACATAAAGAGCTTGTGTTTCTATCGGCTGGAGGGATGTTTACAGACGAGGAGCATTTGTTTTTAACACCTTGCCGCGCCACACGGGCGGGGTTGGGCTCAACGAGACACCCAAAGCTGTGCGAGTGTGTTTTATGTGCTTGTCCTTGACCGAGACGCAAGCGGACGGTCCAGATGCTGCAAAACAAACACAACAACAACCCACCCGCCCATCTGGCGCTCGGAGGTGGATAAAACAAACAAGAGTTACCATTTGCACATAACAGCTGACCCTGAGAGCGCCGCCATTAATTACACATCTTTTCTGTGTTTCTGCTTCCGACGCTTCAAACTTGGTAACGCAAAGGCATGTGTGTTGCCATGGTAACTGCCTGACTTTCCTATCAACCTTCAAGCTTGGAAACGGACACACACACACACACACACACACACACACACACACACACACACACACACACACACACACACACACACACACACACACACACACACACACACACACACGTGCACAGCTTTGCATGAACACACACATATTGCGTAACAGTAGAGACTCCTCTGCTTGTGCAAGTCGCCGCAGTAGAAGCGTTTCAACACTTTTCAGTGGTTTGGACCCCGTTAACCAGCCGAGATTCACGAAGCCACACCTCTTAAAGGAACAGTAGAGAGAATGCAGCTTTAACACATGAAGACTTCTATACAACCAGAGGAGTTGCCCCCTGGTGGTCAGGAGAGAGAATGCAGCTTTAACACATGAAGCATAGACTTCTATACAACCAGAGGAGTCGCCCCTGGTGGTCAGGAGAGAGAATGCAGCTTTAACACATGAAGCATAGACTTCTATACAACCAGAGGAGTCGCCCCCTGGTGGTCAGTAGAGAGAATGCAGCTTTAACACGTGAAGCATAGACTTCTATACAACCAGAGGAGTCGCCCCTTGGTGGTCAGGAGAGAGAATGCAGCTTTAACACGTGAAGCATAGACTTCTATACAACCAGAGGAGTCGCCCCCTGGTGGTCAGGAGAGAGAATGCAGCTTTAACACATGAAGACTTCTATACAACCAGAGCTCTGTACGTTCTGCATGAAAGCCGTCCCCCGTTGAACCCTAGCAGCAGAGCCCTTCACTGGGTTCAAGCCGTTTAGACCACCAGACTGTGCCGGATGGATTTCTGTGTGCAAATCACCGCAGTGAGAAAGCAGATTATTAAAGTCTAGACACGCGGAGGTCGACTCCATCCATCACATCACGGAGGCTGCTGATAGCAGAGGGAGGGAGAGCGGGGTCACCTCCACTCCTCTCTCTCCCTTTCTATTTGACAGAATAATTTCTTGATGAAAAAAATCGAAATTTGAAGCTGTTTTTCTTTCTAACGGAAGCGTTCGACACACGATGTGTTCAAGTACAAGAGGAAAATCTGGCGATAAGGATTTTTTTTACAGCTCTTTTAAAACTGTATTTTTTTTCAATCCTGCCGGCGGGTTTTGCGGTTCGAAGTGTTAATAGATAAAATAAATCAAATTAAATAGGAGCATTGGAGAGGAAATTATATTAACTTTAATAAATTGGTGAATTTACTGCTTTGCACAGTTATATGACAACGTGCTGAGTCAGCGTTGGTACCGAACACCTCGTTATGAAACCATTTACTGTTTACTCACATCACGTCTTTTTCTGTCTCACTTTCTCAATAGTTTCCTCTTTTTGAACCAAACTTTAACTTCAAGTTAAAACGTGACGGAGCTCACGGCAGATCTGTGGAGTTAGAACCAAGTGCGTAAACAAAGCAAATAAAACTTTTAAAAAAAACTGACAGAAGGCCTCAAACTCTTAGGAAACGGCAGATGAAAGGATTATAGAGGTAAAAAAGAAAGATGGCACCAAGAGGAAGAATGTTGACGAGTGGGCGGAGCTTAGAGAGCTGCAGGAAATAACGATCTGGGTCGTAAAGTTATTGATCGGAGGCAAAGAATGAGAGTTAATGAGAGAGAGAGAGATTGCAACGGTGAGGGAAAAAAGAAGAGAAGGCAACGAAAAGAGGGAGGAAGGAAAGAACATGTATTTTTATCAGCTTTTCCACTTTACCGTTACATAAACACACACCTGACGTGACCTTTGACCTACAAGGTTACTTTACAACCACGTCTTTATCTGGGAACGTGATTCATACCCTGAAAAGACACACACACACACCACACACACACACACACACACACACACACACACACACACACACACAGACACACACACACAGACACACACACACACACACACACACACAGACACACACAGACAGACACACACACACAGACACACACACACACACACACACACACACACACACCACACACACACACACACACACACACACACACACACACACAGACGCGGCATCGAACTACAGCCGAGTAAACGGATCTCGGGAGGCGGCGGCTGGTCTGTTGACCCGGTATTTGATACTTTTATTGACACCGTTTGTTTGTGTCGCTTTCATCAGTTATGATTCGTGGGAATATGTTTTTTTTTTGGGAGGTTGTACTTTACTCTCGCTGTTTAAAAATACTTTTTTTCTCGGCTTAAAGTTTATTTTGTGTGGATTTTGGCGTCCCCTGTGGACAAATCATATTATTACAATTAAAGTATAAAATAATTACAATTATTCTAATATAAAATATGATATAATAATACATATATAATAACATATTATAATTATTTTTATATAAATATCATACTTTTTTATTATATTAACTTTTTTTAACATATTAACCCCCTGCAATATG
>CM042233.1:2226865-2244365 GCA_023566465.1 Cottus gobio
ACTTACATTGTGGGGACAAAATGCACAAGTCCTCCATTAGTTAAACCATTACACTTTAGGGTGAAGACCTGGCTTAAAGTTAGGGAAGCGTTAGGTTAAACACACACACACACACACACACACACACACACACACACACACACACACTAAACAGAACTACCTCTCCTCCATTCCCACCCATATAAACACACACCTCTCGTTTCACAAACTCACTTCCCCTCCACCCCTCCTCCTTCTCTTCTTCTTCCTCTCTCTCTGCCCACCTCCCCCTGTTCTTCTTCTTCTTCTTCTTCTTCTTCTTCTTCTCTCTCATTGTTTGCAGCGATATTCGATCAGCGCTTTGTTTAGAGGACTGTAAGCTCTCTCGGCCTCAAAGGATGTGGCTTTTTTTTTCTTCGCAAACATCAGTTTCTTTCCTGGTAAAACCCTTTGTGTCGTGTGTGTGTGTGTGTGTGTGTGTGTGTGTGTGTGTGTGCATTTGAAGCGTGTTGGGTGTGTATTTCGGGGCTATTGTGTGTATTTGGTGTCTGGGCGGCTTCATTACCCAGATTGAGAAGCTACGGGGTTATTTGTTGTCTTTCTGAGAAGTTGCCAAAACCTGGAACTCTAATATGATTCACTGTCTGGCTTTAAGCTCGATGACTAAGGAGAAAGAGAGAGGGAGAGAGGAAGAGAGAGAGAGGGAGAGAGGGATGGAGGGATGGAGGGAGGGAGAGAGGGAGAGAGAGAGAGGGAGAGAGGGAGGCGCTCCTGATATGATTAAAAATCTTCCTCATCTTCGGCGTCCTTAGCCCCGAGCAGCAGGAAGCTGCTGCAGGACAACAAAGAAAATAAATAAATAAATAAAATAAAAGGACACTTAAGGGCAAACGCGACAGTCGGACAAATAAGCTCATAACTCATAACTCCGAGCCACGTGGACCACAATGCAAAGCGGCAGAAAGCCGGACTCTCCTCCTCCCTCACGCCCACGAGGGCCTCCGCCCGCGCTCCGCCACACGGAGTCTGCAGGAGGACCGCGGAGGGGGCGGGGCTTCGGCCGCATCGTCAATCAAAGACAAAACGATACAAATGTAACAAACGTCTCTTTGTTGTGAGCTTTAAAAAAGCCTGAAAACATGCAACTGTTGCAACGAGAGTTTTGTCTGCAAACAAAGAAAACTCGTTCTCAACCCCACAAAACACACTCAAGGTCCTCTTACTGGCTTTTTTTTCCTGGAGCTTTCAACATTGGGAGAGGTGTCGTTGACCTCAGCTGTGTTGGCTTCAAAATTAGGCACGAAAATGTAATTAGTAACTTTGGAAACAATAGTTTGAGAGAATAATCCCAACTCAATGACCTCTTACTAGCTTTTTCCTGAGCTTTTAACCGTTTAGTTGAAAAGCTAGTAGGAAGACCGGAAGTTGATATTGTTTTTGCCAAACTGCAATTCTTTGGGTGGAGAAGAATAAAGTCTAAAGAAAAAAAAACTACATCCACTGAAGAAGACCATGCGATACAGTTGAAAGTCCATGGGCGGGAGGAGGGGACAAAAAGTTGGTATTGATTTGGCAAAAATATATTCTGCAATACAAAACTCCATCTGCTAATTAAGACCATGTAATACAGTTGAAAACTCCGGGGCAGGAGAACAAAAAAAAAGCAAGTAAGTGGACCTTGAGTTGAGCTTCATGCCTGTTGGGAAATCATAATATTCAAATGAGTCGATGGAGGAATCGATGAAGGTCACAGATCCACATTTTTATGACCATTCCCCGTTTAATTGTTTTACTTTATGCACGGAGCGTCTTCAAGGTCATCATAAAAACTAAACTACAGGAGGAAACAGAGAGGTGAAGAGAGGATGGAGGGATGGAGGAGGAGAAGATAAGAGTCACCGGTCGTTTTATGAAATCTATAACACACAAACAGCATTAAGTTCTGCTCCGTTATCTGTCAATCAATCCATCCGGCCGTCTGTTCACAGAGAAGATCAGTCCATCACCGCCTCTCGCTTTCATTATGACAACGAGTTTCCTCCGTTAAAAAACTCACACACACACACGCACACACACACACACACGCGCACACACACACACACACGCACACGCACTCTCACACACACACACACACACGCACACTGCTGTGTAAAAATAAGATCGGCTGTTTTTAGAAGGGATGCCACATCCTTCCAGTTACAGTCACTCTGCTGCCAGAGCACCGCGAGTAAAATCAAGAGAGAGAGCGAGAGAGAGAGAGACTCCGGTTTCAGTATGAATCCCGTATTACTCATAACGGCTTCTGTAATCAGTGGCAGTCTTTGACTTTTGACCCGTCAAACCAGCGAAACATTGTTTTCTCAGCTGCGTTTTCTTCTTCTTCTTCTTCTGTGGTATAAAACACAACGTGTCTCCATGTTTGTTTCCTGTCGTATTCTAGTGGACAGCCAGTAGCCAGCCGGTCGTTGAGCGTTGCAGCTGCAGGTGAGATAGTCGGAGATGCGTTTTGCATGTCACGATTTAAAAATCATGAATCATGAACTTCCATCCATCCATCCATTATCTGAACCGCTTATCCTCTTTAGGGTCGCGGGTCGCGGGGCGCTGGAGCCGATCCCAGCTGTCATTGGGTGAAGGCAGGGTACACCCTGGATAAGTCGCCAGTCTATCGAGGGCTCACATATAGACAGACAACCATCATGAACTTATTAAAGTTTAATGCAAGTCATGCAGCGTGGTGTGAGGGTGGTGCATGAACACGTTGTACACACAGCGTTATATTTAACTTCTGCAAACGGCCTTAGGTCTGCACTTCCTCATAGTTCTGACTGTGCTTTTAGAGTCTGAATCGGTTTTACTGTGCGCATAAAAGGTAATTTGATTCTGTTTTTATTACGCTCAATGTACTTACTTACTTGTACTTGTACTTAAAAAAACATGGTTGGCATTAGTAGCAGCAGAATTAGCATTCTCATTAGCGGCCGCTATCGGACCAGAAATATTAACATTCAAAACCAACGGCGAGATAATAATGAATTATTGTAAAGTCACTTTTAGAAAGACAAACAGGGAAGCGAAGGGGAGCCCTCCCCCTCCTTCCCCCTCCTTCCCCCTCCCTCCCCCCGCCTCCCTCCCTCCCGCCGTACAGGAAGTGAAACCCACGGCAACACAGGTTCACGGCCTTCACGAGGCGTCTCCCGACAGACACATCAAACGACTCGAAAGCCCCGTTTGTCTAACTGAAACACATCGTCTGCAAAGAGGGAATCACCGAGTTGTAGAAGAACGAAAAGAACGAAAGAAAGAAAGAAGAAACGGCACTTTAACAACCTTAAAATGGACCTTACATGTTTTTTCATATAAAAATCACGTTTGAAAGATTCCAAGGAAAAGATCGTGAAAGATTAAGTTAGGTTTCGGAAAAGATCGTGAAAGATTAAGTTAGGTTTCGGAAAAGATCGTGAAAGATGAAGTTAGGTTTCGGAAAGGATTGTGACATACTACGTTAAGTTTAGGAAAAGTTCGTGACATACTACGGCTTTCGTGGTCTTTACACATCCTGGTTCTTGGTATTAAATAATTTGGCGTGACATCTAAGAATTCCGATGCAGCATTTTTCTGAGCATCGCTGCGACACTATTCTGGTTTCTCGGCGCTCGAGGAGCTGCAACGCCCTGAGCGATGAGCGATCGTCCTCACCGCAGGGAGCAGCGGCGATCACACGGAGTCTAATTAGGGTAATTGCAGGAAATGTACTCGTGTATCGAGTAGAGCTGGTGTGAAGAAAGAAAAGGAACGCACATCCTCCTCTCGTTGTCGGAGGCCTTTACCAGTGTCATTAACAGATGTGTTTTTTCATGCTGCTGACTCAGACCGTTACTCTTCATGCGGTACTTCAAGTCAGAGGATGTGACCCATTATCTCACACACACACACACACACGCACACGCACACGCACACACGCACACGCACACGCACACACACACACACGCACACGCACACGCACACGCACACACACACACACACGCACACACACTCTCTTACTTTGCAAGAAAGAAGATTCTTGCAAATTCAATAAATTCATTCAATAAAGAAGAAACTCAATCATAAGATGCATCTGTTTTTCTCAGGACATCAGTATTGCAAAAGCAGTGCGATTGTAAGTGTGTTTATTTATGTGTGTGTGTGTGTGTGTGTGTGTTGTGGTGACCGTCTCTTGTTTCCTGTTGAAGAGGTTTCAAGACAGAGAGGCTGACAAAAAACAAGAGTTAGTCTATTTTTGTCTCCTGAGAGACAGAAAGATGAAGAGATATCGCGGGTAAAAAAACTAAAAGAACAACAACAAGAGGTGTAAAGAAGCTAAATAAGTAAACAAGGCAAAGAGAAGAATACACGGAACAAACTAGACAAGTAAAAGGGCAAAGTGGGCGGTGAGCCTGCACGTGCACAGCTGACAGCAGCCGAGCATCAGAGGAAACGTTGTGGCCTCTCGTCTCATGAAGGCGACATGCAGAGTTAAGTGGTCGATCTATTAAAATAAGCACACAACATTTTTCCCAAAAGTCACATGACTGTTGGTGTCGTCGTTCCAGGAGTCTCAGGTGCGCCGAAGAGCGCCGAATTTTATATTTTTTACAGAACCTGGTTCGAGCAAACAATTTATTTATGGCGACATTTTACATGAAAAATCCCAATTTGAAGCTTTGAGTAGATTTTTTCAGTGTTCTTCACACATGACCCCTTCAAGGACCGTCGGTAATTTGTAAATCTGACGATGAGTTTCTGTTTTGACAGTTTCTGGCTTTGATGCATGGTGTAATTTTTGTGATCTTTCGAAAGAAACTACACATTTGAAACCACTTGAAGAAGAAACACAGACTCTCACGGAGGTTTTGAGGGCCTTGAACGCCTCATGCAGCCTCGTCAGCTGCAGAGATCGAAGATCAGTTCAGATCCAGAGAAGCTGAAACTCAGGCTTCCTGTTGTCAGTCTCCACTAGTGGAGGAGAGAGAGACATGGCTGTGGACGCACACACACACACACACACACACACACACACACACACCACTAATTGATAACACACGTTAGCGCTTTAGCAGCTCTACACACACATACACGTGTAGACACGAGCGCAGACAAACACACACACCTGTCAAGACTGAAATGTGTTCGCTCATTAGTGAAGACACAAACACACACACAGCTGTTCCTGATTGAAGGAGCATGTTAGCTAATTAGTGAAGACACACACACACTGGAGACACTGTTGTCTCCTCATCATTAGCACATTTCCAAAGTGAGTGTCACTATGTTAGACACAGCAGCTGTAGACAAGTCATCAACTTTGTCTCACACACACACACTCTCACTCTCTCTCACACACACACACACACACTTTTCCTAATGGCCTGTTGCAGACTGAAGCGTCATGGCGGTTCAGAGGAGGGATGACGGGGCAAGATAGAAGGAAGGGAGGGAGGAAGAGGAGGAAGAGAGTGATGGAGTGATGGAGAGGAGGGCGATCAATACCAGAAGGTGAAGTCTGATCGTCTCCTCGCCCACATTCTGCTGCTCGTATCAATCTGTGAGACGCTCGTGTTCGACATGGAGAAGTGGGAGGAGAGGGGAGGGACTTCTCCTGGTCTTTAAAGTGGGGAAACAACTCTCCGGCTACTGGCAAAGCATTCTGGGACTTATTAGTGAGTACCTGAATGTGTTTTTAAATGTTTTATTATTTGACGTTTGCCATCTGAGGATCCAACAACCGCAACGTTTTCCAACGACCTCACCGGGTGGTTTTGGTGCATGAACCTTAACGTTAAATTGTGATTTATGTGAAATGAATAAATATTGTTTTGACAGAATCTATGTTTACCAATCCTCCACAACAGGGGCATTGAAAAAATACCTGAAAAATAGCTGAAAAACACATGAAAATTACCTGAAAAGTTCCTGAAAAACACCAGAAAAATAGCTGAAAATACCTGAACATTTTTAAATATAAACGGAGGTGAAGACTATCTGTACAAATTACTTCTAATGGATCTGTTTATTATTTATTTTAGTGTTTTATTCTGGTGTCAAAGCAAATATTCTAAAGTCTAAATACAGTGATTTCAAAATGATGATATTTTACGACCTTGTTCTCTCCTTCCTTCCTTTCCTCAGATCTTTTTAAGCACTTCCTCGTTTCCTTGAATGAAAAGTGGCGTTCCCTCTCCGGGGAATAAGAGGTCAAATCAATGGGAAGAGAGTCGGTCAGGGAGACTGTGTGTGTGTGTGTGTGTGTGTGTGTGTGTGTGTGTTCAGTGCACATGGCTGAATACTCTCACCCATGTATGTTTAACAGCCTCTGCAGCCTAATATTATTTTAGTAAATCGATACAGATTCCCATGAAACACGAGTGGAGGTGACGAGGGCAACGCGTTGCTGCAACTATTAATATAAAAGATTAAAGATTAAATAATCCCTTATTAGTCCCACAGTGGGGAAATGTATTCTCTGCATTTTAACCCATCCTTAGTATTAAGGAGCAGTGGGCAGCCTCGTGAAGCAACTAAGGGTTAAGTGTCTTGCTCAAGGACACAACGACACAGACTGCCGGAGCCAGGGATCGAACCACCGACCCTCTGATTGAAAGACCGACCCCCTAACCACTGAGCCACAGTCGCCCCATATCTGTTGCGTTCAATGTGTTGAGGCAACCGCAGTGACGGCAGACAGACGCTTTAAGGTGATTTAAGCAACGTGAACCTTTTAGCTGCCAAGAAACATTTCTAATTAACTTTTTATAAACGTCACAATTTAAAACCTACTGAGGCAACAGGAAGACATATGTAATATAATATAAGTACATATTTGTGATTGTTTTTGCTTATTATTAGTATGCCTATGGTTTTAGTATTTCATTATATTTTATTTCTTATTTTATTTCTATATATTTCTTATTTTATTTCTATATATTTCTTATTTTATTTCTATATATTTCTTATTTTATTTCTATTTATTTCTTATTTTATTTCTACATACTTCCTATTTATTTCTATTTTTATTTCTATTTATTTCATTTTTTTTACTGTTTTAACATGATGCATTTATTCAGTGTATTTCTATCTATTTATTTATTTATTTTCCCTGACATTATTAGGTGTGCATTAATTAAAAGCTGCTTCATGTAGAAACCTTGATTGATTGATTGATTGATAGGGTTTTCCCTCCAACTTGCTTGTTTTAAAGGAACAATGCAGCGTTTATGGGGATCTACTGTGAGAAATGAAATAGATAATAAATGTTACGCTTCATGAAACCTTTGACTGAGCAACACCTCCACTGCAGTCGACCTGTAGTGGCGGTAAAGTGAGTATTATATATATATATATATATATATATATATATATATGTTAGAGCTGCTCGCTGTGTGCACGTCTTAAGTAACTGACTCTGGATCTGTCTGCTGCTACTTTCCATCTCTCCCACATCCACTTACTAATTTTCTCCCTTTTGTCCACCTCCATCTCTCTCTCAGTATTGACCCACACACTAAAGCAGCTGTATCACATCAAGCCAAGGGCATAAATCAAAGCACACACACACACACACACACACACACACACACACACACGCACGTAACACTGTCCTTCCCACACACTCCTGCACTCTCCTCAAGCCATTTCAGTTTGCCGTCCCACACACACACACACACACATCTCCATTGCGGTGAACACCCACACAGAGTTCTGCACTGGGAGCGAGATGCAGATAGAAAAGAACAAATATAGCGGGGGTTCGATTCCAGTGCATCGTGCAGGATAATTCACAGGAATAGTGTGTGTATGTGTGTGTGTGTGTGTAGGGGGAGGGGCTGCCTGTTGGTCACCACTCAAAACGCCTGTAATATTTATAAGTTACATAAGCTGAGGTGGTGCTGCTATTTCAGAAGGTTTGTTTGGGAAGCAGAAAAAAACAAAGACAATCAATAATAATAAAATTAACGTTAAAAAACATATATATAGGTTGCTGGTGTTTATTTTGCTTGACATATTTTTGATTGGAATAAATATAATATTATGACAGTGTCGGAAATGGAAATGAATAAAAATGTTTTTTTCATAATTGTTTTTAAATGTTCCTCTTTTATTTTCCACACAGTAAATGAGAGCAAACAGGAGGAGGAGGAGGTGAAGAGAAAGATGGAGGGGGGAGGAGGAGGAGCGTGAAAGCTTATGTAACTGAGCCTGGAGGTGGAGAGACAAAGAGAAAGAAAGACAAAAAGAAAGTGAGGCAGGAGGTCAGAGGGCATTCACCAAAAGACGTTCATTGTTGTTTCTCAAATTTAGCATCACATGTCTATTTCCATATATATCTAGATATATATTGATATATCTATATCAATATATATATATATATATATAGCTTTTTAGCGGTCCAACAAATGGGAGTTACTTTGAACGTTTTAAAGCGACAGAACCAAATTGAGCCCCGCCCACACCAGACGTGTGCAGGTCAGGAAGGAAGAGAAAACTGTGCATTTAGCTAGCTGCAGACATGTGCCACAGCTAGCAACAGGGACTAGCTAGCTAACATTACAGCTCGCTAAAACCGATCGATCCATCCAATCATCATTTTGGTTATCAGCTGCTCCCCTGGGTCAACGCAGGGTGTTCAAATAATCCTTTGATGAGCTGAAATATAGCGTTTTAAGCTAGCTAAAGGCATTTAGCACGCTGGCTGTCGGTTAAATGCTAAATGTTTTCCCCTACTCTTCAGTAACTCTTTTATTGAATGACGTAGAAAATATCAAGTGGGAGTAACTACGCAGGAGAAAGAGAATAGAAAGAAGCTAAGAGAGGTTTTGAGACCGACTAGCGCATCCGCGTTCCCCTGGCTAGCGTGTTAGTGGTTAGCTATTTTTCTGGTAATGGTTTAAATAGGTCCAAAACCAAAGTATTTGGTGTAAAGAAATGTGATTACATATTGAAAGCTGCAACAAACTTTGACATTTTTAAGTCACAATATGACCAACGAAGCTCAGTTAGCAGCAAATGCTAACTTAGCCGAGCTAATGGGACATAGCTCGTCACGTAGCATGGTGTGCAAGAACAGTTCCTACTCCAACGCTTCTGATTTCCAACTCCAAATTGGAAGTTTGGCTCTAAATGTCATCAGTTTAATGTGGAAATGTCTGAGGGATGTTAATTGATGGCAGGCCTATTATTCAATATCTGATGCATCAGCGTATTGATTAGCTACACTGGACTGTGAATTATGCCTCATAGATTTGGACGTAATGCAAGTTATTGATGTGCTGCAGAGCTACATGTTTTTATCTATGGAAACGGGAACTTGTTGGTACAGAAACACATACTTGCTTATACTTCTAACATTATGAGGACTTACTCAATTTAGACTCGAAACTATTACAGTAAATAAAAAAGGAGCCAAAAACGTTGAGTGCAGGATATTAATATCCGGCCCAACGTGAGAGAAAACAGTTCATATTGTACAAAATGAAGTTCAGTTTTTCTCTTTCACTTCTCAGATTATTTTATGATTTTCTATAATTAGAAACAGACTTCCTCACGAGGTGACCTACATGTCGGCCGATTTTAAATGTTCTTAATCGCTTCACACGAGACACTTCTTTGCGTGTCAAGGAGCATTTTGTAGTTTGTACAACTTTGATTGTTATCGAACGTTGACAGAATATAGCCGAGAGGCGGACAGGAAATGTGGGGAGAGAAAGGATGTGACATGCAACAAAGACTCGTACAGGGGCCCCTGTGGTTTACGAGGGCCCCGTCTGAGCATCGACACCCCGGTGACGCCTGAAGAGCACTTCAAAAAAACAAGTGAGAAAATTAAAGATAAAAGCTGGTTCTTACAAGAACAGGCTGGTGCTCGAGTAAATAAATAAAGCTACACAAGGTTTAGACCTCGGGTCCCGGTCAGCTGACAGAAACCTTTACGACCCTTCCACATACATGACCTGGATGTCATTTCCTGAAGGCTGAAGGGAGGGGCTATAATCTAATGATGTCAGGTCACGCTGGAGGAGAATTAGCTATCTTAGTGTATAGAGAGTGAAGGGAGGCAGCACACACACACACACACACACACACACACACACACACACACACACACACACACACACACACACACACACACACACACACACACACACACACACACACACACACACACACACACACACACACACACACACACACACACACACACACACACACACACACACACACACTCTCTGACCCTACCTTGGCCCGTATCTGTCCCGAGGTCGACACCTTGCGGATCAGCTTGTGCGACGTCTCCTCTTGTTCCCCGTCGCTGTCCGAGGACTCGTCTCCAGCTTCTCCGGCCTGGAAGAAGACGGAAGGAATCATTTCTGATATTACTGATAAACAATATCTGGAATATTTTAATTAAGAAGGTGCAACTGCACCGAGTGGTGAGGGTCCTTCCTGTAACATGTTCAGCTGCATCCGTTAAAGGAACGTTGTGTCGAAGCAGGAATACTGAAGGGAACGTCTGGAGATCTGCTGTGTGTGACTAGTCAATAAAACTCCCCAATTAATTTTTTTAATTAATTTTTATATTTTTGCATGTTTAATTCTTGAGGTTTTCTAATTGTAATTCAGATTTTTTGTTTCCCTTTAAAAATATATATATATATTTAAAATTTTAAACTGTCTAAAACACGTTGGTATATGCCTCATGTGTCACTTTAAATTATTATTATTAATAAATATTTCTGTATCCCCCCCAACAAAAAACAATGCCACAGACTCTAAAGCTCTGCTTCTCCGAATCCCAGTGGCGGGGCCGGAGAACCAGTACAGAGTCTGGAGTCTCCGTTGGGTTTACGTTGTGCGTTTACGTTGTGCGTTTACAGGCCCAGAAAACATAGAATTCAAGTTACAAAGTTGAAGGTTTAGATTCCCGATGTTGACTTAACCCAAACTCAGGTTAAAGAAATCTTCTCAGGCTCCAAATTAAGAAATTAAACGCAACAACATTGTCATTTTTTGTCTGATTCTTAATCTAAACATGCATGTCTTAGTAAAGGGGTCCGTTAAGGGGATTTACTTACAATGTGAGTCCTCTCAGAGTCCGCTTGGGGGGACCCCAGAGACCCGCCGTGCTCCGCCACGTACAGGACGTTGGGGTTCAGCTTGGAGGCCATGGTGAGAAGAAGAAGAAGAAGAAGAAGAAGAAGAAGAAGAAGAAGAAGAAGAAGAAGAAGAAGAAGAAGAAGATGACAGCAGGCTTCGCCAAACTCTGGAAAAGATGGAGGGATTAATTATTGATCGGGAGAGAGAAGCTTTTTTCTCTCTTTTAGTTCTTGAGAATTGGCGGCCAACTCTTCTTCTACTATCATTAATTTCTCCTCCTCTTCCTCCTCCTCCCCATCACTCTCTCAGCTTCATAGAAAGAGAGAGAGAGAGTCTCGCTTCCTCTTTTTTATACTGTGAGAAAACACTTAGAGGTCCAGAGTGTTTTAAATAGAGCTGTTGTGATGCAGACACAAACATAGAACCGTGATGATGATGATGATGATGGTGATGATGATGATGATGATGATGGTGATGAATGTGAAGTCCGATGCTGAGGATGGTGGTCGTGTGGCTTCATTACAGCAAGACGATGCTGCCTTTATGTGACCAGCTCGCGCTACGTAACGCACGCGCTCACGCACGCCGCTAAGTATCTTATATTGATTCTAGCGCGCGCAGCAAAGTGAGTGGATGTATAGGAGGGAGGGGGGGGGGGGGGGGACACACACGTTATTTCTAAATCCCGTCTGCAGCTCACTTCTCTGCCGCCCCCGTTGACACCAAACTTGGAGCTCATAAATGTTGAAATAAATAATAATTATAAAAATAATTATAATAAAAACAGACCGGAATAGAAACGCTGCGTGCAGAAGGGACGTTATGTTTTTTTTTATATTTTTGTTTTTGAGCTTTCGTCTCTTAAAAAAATGTTTTAATAACAAGAATAAAAGGATGCACAACAGGCTGTCGTGCGTGCGCATCCCCCCCCCCCCCTCCTCCTCTTCCTCCCCCTCTTCATCATTCATTCCGTCCATGTCGCCGTTTACTGCGAAACAAAACGTCAATACTCAACGCGGCTCGTGCACGCTCGTGAAGCGGACCCGCTCGACTCAGCTGTCACACATAACGTCCACCAGCCGGGCCACCGCGCGCCCCCCCAGCCCCCCGCGCGCGCGCCCCCCTCTCCGCCCCCCCACCGGGCTCCCGTGTGCCGATAAAAAAAAAACAATGATGTGGTTTTTATTCACCTCGGCGCGTTAAGTCCGTCCTGCGTCCTCCGCCGGAGGTTAATCAGCGGCGGTGTCTCCCGCTGCTGCTGCCCGGCCCCGGGGCGCTCGTCCGGCCGGCGTTGAGGTGCTCACGGTCGGCGGCGGCGGCGGCAGCGTGCGGGTCTCTCTCTCCGGTGCTCTCGCCTTGCAGAGAGAGACGCGCTCGGTACGCATAGCGTCGGAGCGGATCTGAATCAGGTAGGAAGAGAGAGGGAGGGAGGGGGAGGGAGGGGGAGAGACAGAGAGAGAGAGAGAGAGAGAGAGAGAGAGAGAGAGAGAGAGAGAGAGATTTGAGTCGCCGCTCCGAGGGTTAAACGGAGAGCAAAGAGCGCATGCGCGCGCAGGAGAGCGACAACACGGCTCTAATGTAAACACACAAACATATGCACGTCGTTGAAGGGGGCGGGAGTGGAGGGGGGGGCGTAAACAAAACAATTTTGGAGATTTAAATTCAATTAAATTCTGAGCACTTCACAATAATTGACGACATAATTTCTGCAGTGCCAAGATATTGATTTGATAAGTTGTGATAAAGATAAAAGTTTTTCATGGAGCTTTAAGGTGCACGCGCCCTCCTGTCGGTTAGGGGGGACACCTGCAAGCACACGTGATCACCTGCAACCACTTTGTCCTAATAATTAATAAGAAATAATAAGTATTGTGCCAGAGTTTGATCAAAGATTACAACAGAAGAATGACAAAAAAACAATATAATACAATTATAAACATTTATGAACAAAATAATAACAGCTATTAAGTGTAAAAGAAGTAACACTGATGTCTGTGCAAAACAAAATAAAATTGCAATAAGAGTATAACGTAAATAAATAAAGTAAAAAGTGCATTAATGATGTTGAACTAAAGTAGAAAATATTGCAGAAAAGTATAATAAAAATAATTGGGGTCAGAGGTCACGAGACTCTTCTCTTCGCTTTATTTTGAGAAACACGTCTCTGGTAAACACAAAGATGCTTTTGTGTGATTCTTTTGGGGATTCATATCTGATGATTAAATAAACTCATCGATTAGTCGTCTCAGAATTTATTTAGTTGAGAAAATCCCTAAACTGTAGAAGAAAAGTGTTTTTATTGGGCTTTTTGTCAATTTTTTAAAAAACTGTAAAAATTAGAGGATTTGAGAGCCACTGTATTATTTACACGACGTGATTATCATAACTGAATATTTAATATTTTAATCCCGACACTTAAACTCTTGAATCTTGACCTGCAGACTGATTTGTGCTCAGATTCCAGCTCAACCACCAGAGAAAGAGAGACATCCACATTATAAGAGAGGGAAGGGAGAGAGAGAGAGAGAGAGAGACCGCACACAGACACACACACACACACACACACACACACACACACTGGCACCGCTCAGTGCAATAGTAATTTGTTTACAGTTGATTAAATATTCATGTTGAATTAGGTGCCAGGCTGCCAGCAGTCACTTCATCTACACCTTGTGTGTGTGTGTGTGTGTGTGTGTGTGTGTGTGTGTGTGTGTGTGTGTGTGTGTGCGCACACACACACACACACACACACACACCTGCTGGATTCCCACCGCCGATCAGGTGATAGTTACTGTATTCGTCTTTCCCCCCCAGTGGTTGCCCTTGACAACAGTGGGAAGGATGGAGCCGACGGAGGAAGATGAGCGAAAATTGTAAGCGAGCAGAATAAACTACACATTGCAAATTATTATAATATTTTTTTATTAATCTTTTATTAATAATTTTCTTAATAAATCACCCTTGAAATATTAAAAGGCCGTTTTGTTTTGTCCAATAAAAAGTCCTAAACCTAAATATATTTCCCATTTACAATGACATAAAAGAAAAGGAGCAGGATTCATATAATATTTTGCTTCTTTTCTTCATGAAAAATTGCTTTTCTTGACGCACATAAGGATAAAAAATAAAAAATATTTAATAATCAACATTTATCTCACGCTAAGTTACTTTCCTATCACTTGTTTTCTTCTTTTCCCTTCATCTGCGCTACGATATTCCTCAGAAGAAAGGGAAAGACAACAGAGGACACGCTGTGTACACGCCTCCTCCTCCGCGCTCCCAGGGAGCCGGTTGCCTGATCCCCTCTCTTCCACGTCCAGGCGGGGCAGCGGGAGCCGCAATCAGAGCTGAGCAATAAAAGAAAGGATAACAAAGAGATAATGAATGGCTCTGTGTTGCGCATCAGACTGAGGGCAGATCGTCAACATCAACTATACCAGCGTCCCGTTCAGTATATTATTTATATATTTATCTCTTTAATAACAATGTGCAGCTTGCAGAAGGAGATTATTTTAAAATATGTGTACACGTGTTCCTGCTGCTTTTTTTCTGAGGGAAAAAATACACATTCATTTGTAGTTATTTAAATGAAACTCTTTGAGTCGGTCAACAGAAGCTTCAGCTTCAGTGAAGACTTGTCGTAGGAAGACTCGGAGGATAAAGACAAAGTAGTCGAGACTCGGAGGATAGCGACTCGGAGGATAAAGACAAAGTAGTCGAGACTCGGAGGATAGCGACTCGGAGGATAAAGACAAAGTAGTCGAGACTCGGAGGATAGCGACTCGGAGGATAGAGACAAAGTAGTCGAGACTCGGAGGATAGCGACTCGGAGGATAGAGACAAAGTAGTCGAGACTCGGAGGATAGCGACTTGGAGGATAAAGACAAAGTAGTCGAGACTTGGACGATAAAGACAAAGTAGTCGAGACTCGGAGGATAGAGACAAAGTAGTCGAGACTCGGAGGATAGAGACAAAGTAGTCGAGACTCGGAGGATAGAGACAAAGTAGTCGAGACTCGGAGGATAGAGACAAAGTAGTCGAGACTCGGAGGATAAAGACAAAGTAGTCGAGACTCGGAGGATAAAGACAAAGTAGTCGAGACTCGGAGGATAGAGACAAAGTAGTCGAGACTCGGAGGATAAAGACAAAGTAGTCGAGACTCGGAGGATAAAGACAAAGTAGTCGAGACTCGGAGGATAAAGACAAAGTAGTCGAGACTCGGAGGATAAAGACAAAGTAGTCGAGACTCGGAGGATAAAGACAAAGTAGTCGAGACTCGGAGGATAGAGACAAAGTAGTCCAGACTCGGAGGATAGCGACTCGGAGGATAGAGACAAAGGAGTCTTTCATTTGTTTTTTTCTTTAACTTCGTTGGTTCGTGTTATTCTTTAAATAAACGTCTGTTTGTTGCCTTTAACTCGTCTGGTCTCCATCCATGTTGCAGCCATTATCATCATCTATGACATCATCGGCGTTACGAGACAAACTCAGTGACATGGGTCTCTACTGCCCTAATCCCAGTCCTAATCCCAGCGTGGTACATGTTCTCACCCCCACCAGGCTCCTTCAGAAATGTAAATGCTTGACACAGAAATAATTATGAGTCTTCAGATGATGTGAACGTTTGAAGGTTGATCTCACACATTCAGCGGGTGGTTATTTTAAGTGACAACTATGAATACATGAAATTGTATTGATAATAATAAACTCAATAAAATGGCTTATATTTCAGAAATTCTTCCCCTAAAACCCTCTTTGTCTTTCTGATCATAAAACAGTTGTCAACAATACTTTTTAAAGCAAACACTCCGATAAGATTTCAATATATTTGTAACTGAGAGACAGTAGATTAGCTCACTCGGCCAAAGAGCCGATGAGCTTCTTAAAAGGTCGTAAAAGGTCACTAATGGGTCGGGGAAACATTATTTCAGTTGATCTGGAATTGACCCCGGGGGAGGGGTGGGCAGGAGGGGGGCTTATTGATCGGGTAATTAGAGGAGTGGAGAAGATAAGTGGAAAGATGAATGGCACAGCAGTTATTCCACATAGCCTCTGATCTGGGATCAAGCTTGTCCCCCAATTCAGTCCCATGTCTTTAACTATCAGTCTTTGTATATATATACATATTTATAATATATATATTTTTTATTTTATTTTTGTATATTATATATATGTATGTATACACATATATATATATTACATTATATATATTTATATGATATATATATTATTAACCGTGTGCTGCTATGCTGCCACCTAGTGATTTATTCGACCATTAGAAAAGATTATGTAACAAATTAACCTGGAGAGTGAAGAGACCAAATTATAGGAAGTTAAAGTCAGACCATAATCCGCTTTAAGAGCATCAATTATTAAGTGTAGTCTGCGATTTCCCCTTTGATCAATGGGAGTAGGTAATCACTGGGAACGCTAATGAGGCGTGGCAAAACGTGATTCTTCATTTTGGGAACACCAGCAGACCAAAACCATCTCAAGGTGCATTGAGTGGCTCATCTGGAGCTTTTGATCCGATCGCATGAGCTTCCTCGGCTTGTCCTCCGTGTCACGGAAGTCTAAAAATGTTAATAAAATACAATTTTTAGGACTTTTTGCCTTTGGATTTAAAACACGATGAATGAGAATTAATTTTCTTCTGCTGAGGAAGACCGATAGAAAGCTCCGGACCGGCTGCTACGTGGACCTGCAGGGGGAAGAGGAAACAAGGTGATCCCTCCACCGGTGTCCTGGAGCTATAAATACCAGAAGGAGCCGATGAGTCATCGGCCATTTGAAGTCGGGGACCGCAGCGGGCCGGCATCGAACACCCTCGAGAGGCTGAATATTAAAGGATGAGAGGTCAGACGCGTGGAGATGGACGCAACCGGGGAGGACAAAGAGGCCATTGTGTGTGTGTGTGTGTGTGTGTGTGTGTGTGTGTGTGTGTTTCGATTGGCCCCGGCTCTCCACCAAATTGGTTTCCATGAGAACACAAGGACCAAGTGAGGAGAACAGGTGGTAACCTCAAAGAGACACAGCAACACATCCTGTTAGCGTCGACAGGCGGACACAGAGCTGCTAATGAAGCCACATGCTGTTTACACACACACACACACACACACACACACACAGTCTGTCACGTGTCCTGGAATTAACAGAAAATATCTGGGATCAAGGTCATACATTTACTTTATTTGGATATTCTCAGAGATTTAAGTGGCACATTTAAGAAAAGAGGAAAAAAAATATTCTAAAGTTATTTTAGCCCCATCGGCCATCTTTTCCTGGTTCTGCGAGACACGACTTTTGGTACGTTGAGGATACGACGCGTACTGTCCCTTTAAATGAACACGGTTGGAGAGGAACATTTGCTCAAATCAGCATTAAGCCA